>JASDQU011246054.1:0-25827 GCA_032191745.1 Picea mariana | reverse complement strand
CTCTGTTACACATTATTTTGGTCACCTTGGTGATTTTTATACAAGCATGTGTTCAGGCTCTCAAAAGGATCTTTTGCATGAGAAAAGTAATTGGTTTATCCCTCTTCAAAACCCTGTTTTTAGAAGGATGTCGCAGGATAAGAGTAATACACAGTGTGGAAATGCCTCATTTCCACAGGCTATCCTTAACTTGGCTTGAAAAATTTCCCCAGGCTGCTCTATAGACAAGGTGCAACGGTGTTTTAAGGCTAAGAAAAGGGATGAAGTTCACAAAGGTTGTAGAAGGGAATCTTCTAGAATATGAGGTGGCATCTGTATGGTTGGGATCCTACTGGCTTCCTTGATTTGGTGGGATCATCCTAATCTCTTTAACCATCTATACTTCTCCTATATAATGATGTATTTCTCATGGAAAAGGTTAAGTAAAAAATCAAGCAAGATCAAGTAAGGAATTTATGAAGGAATAGGCTGAATATTCTGTGAGGAACTCTATTTCAATTGATGCTTGAGATCTCCATTGTTTCATCAAGCTATTGTGGGTCATCTTCATGCAAGTTTGAAGCAAGTGTGTGTGTTGGAGCAAAGGGACACTAAAAGGGAACCTTGCAACATCAAGGAGGCTCGGTTGTATCTTCCACTTTTACTTAATATAATACGGTGGCATGTTTCTTTCTCATAAAATCATTCTCATTTTATTACATGACTCCTTGATCACATGTATAGGTTTTCATTGAACATATTATTGTTGCTTTCACTTTGGTTGGTTTGTGTTCCATTGCAGGATCAATAGCACAAGAGCACCGGAGTGAAGCAGGGACAACAAATACATAAGGAAGCGATATTCAATGGTATGTCAGTCATCTCTTCTTTGATAGTAAATTCAATGATTAAAATTAGGGAAAGCACCATGTCTTGTCTCTTTTTGTTCTAGATCTGGGTGGATCTAGGGAGATCAGTTTATGTCTGAATTCACTGATTTATACAATAACAAAATTGGCGACTCCACTGGTGAGACGACCTATTTGTGGTTTTTTTCTATCCATTTTCCTTTAGCCTACCTCTTTTCATTTCCATCTAGTCTCTAAGTTGGCGGGGGATCCATACAGACTCTATGGATATGAAAGTTCTTTTGGACTCTTTTCCCTCTTTCCATCTTTTCTTTGTTTATAGGAATTTCCGCACTATATCTCATATATAGCCTGTGGAAACCTTAGATACCCACACCCTAACTGCTTAGACCAGTGCAAAATTTCCACAACCTACCCCATAGATAGCATGCAGAAACCTTTAATTCTCACACTGTACCTTACTATTTTTTTATTTTTTTTTTAAAAGGTGGAACCTGCTATATTAGAGAGGCAAAAAAATTTTGCAGAATGTACAAAAAAGTAGGCCTGGAGTCACCAAAAATGCTGCCGATAACCGGAAACCAGCATAGGTGGAGAGAAAATAGCAGTAGCATGATAAAACGTAAAACAAAGTAGCATCTGTCCTGCCCGGAGGAAACCAGGATAGATGTCTACAGTCCAAATATACATAAAACAGTAACAAAGTAAACTAGGAACCAAGAGCATAAAAACCTAGGTGCTAGGTGGCTTGTCGTCCTCGCCCTTCTGCCACGTGAACCCAGCCGGGATGGAAAAAGCTTGCGCGCAGAGGGGGCATTTCCACTGAGCTGGTGCATTGGAGAAAGCATCGAGGAGCATGTCCATGCGCTGTCCCATGATGCGGGCCTGATGCTCCAGGTCATAGATGTGGCCACGAAGGTCAAAAACAAGAGCCAGGTGCTCTTCCCAGAGGAGAGAGCCATGCAAGCTGCCACCCACATCCACCAAGTCCGTCGCCACTCCAGAACCAACGTCGAACTCCCTCTGCTCCATAGCAACCTTTGCACCCATCGTTCCTGCTTCCTTCGCCTGTATGTCATGGCTGCTGACATTGTCGTCGCCGGGCCAGGGAATTTCTTCCACAATGTAGCCGAGGATGTAGTCGTCCTGTGCTGGGATGGGAGTGCGTTTCTCCTGATGAGTCGCCTCAGTGGCACAGGTCTTTTCCACTATTGTCAAGTCCTCCATGAACGGGTCTTCCACCACTACGCAGGGTGGAAACTCCTCCTTAGTTCCAGCATCCTGCCAGTCTTCTGGGGTATTGGTCTTAATGTCACGGCTACAACCGGCTCCTGGTTAAGCTATGGTGGCGAGAAGCGCCAACTTCTCTGCCCTGGATTTTTTCCAGAGAATGGAGGTCGCCAGAGCCAAGGCGCGCTCCAAATTCTCTCTCCGCACTGCTACGCCTTATGTGCATCCCAGGCCGCGCCACGGCGAGGTCTGCCTCTTTTTCGAGCCATGGTGAGAGAACAGAGCGAATACAGTAAAAGGCAGGTGAGCCAAGATGAAAGTAAATTTAGTTGCAGGGCACGAGCAAGCTTAACCTGTCTCGCATCATACAGAGAAAGATACACCGAAAGTGCTGAGAGCCTGGGCGCAAATAAAGCTGGGCTGCACCAGAGCATTCCAGTGAGAATTAGAGCCGAGGCAGGTGCAGCCCTACGCTATCCACGCGTATAAAAATTCACATAGCCAAGAGCCGAGGTCATCTGCCCAGACTTAACCTCTCCCATCCCGAGTGTGTTGTGGTCGTTAATGAACGTGCGAGGGAGGAGTACTTCTGTCTTGTGTCTTATACAAAGGTCGTCCCCCATCGTTAATGCTAGCTTGTGGGTGGTGGCCCTCAGGATTTAAGCCCAGGCTGAGTGCGCCTCCAGCTGTCACCAAATAGCCGCGTGTCACCCCATCCGGGGGCACTGTACCTTACTATTGGGTTGTGACATTGCCTGTAAATATTTTTTGATTGGGTCTTTTTGTCTTCTGCTACCCAATTTTTCTTTGTTCATCTGGAAGGAACTTTTGGAGTCTCTATTTAACTATTTTCTGAGTTTAAATACTTGTCGTTGATTGGTTTTCAGGGATTGAAAACCCTTCTTTGTCATCTTATAAGTTTTTTCTTCTTGATTTTTATCAACAAGGATATAATATCCGATTTTGAGATTTGAGTGCTTGATTGATGAAAGTCTTTGATCTGATTTAAGGTTTTGGATCGTTTACATTTTTTGGATTGCTTGTTGATTGGAAAGTCATTTTCATTTTCATTTAGTGAAACATTTTCTTGTAATCCTTATTTGTATCTTCATTGAAAGTTTGATTTGGGTATTTGTTGAGTGTATCGATTTCCTTTGGTCACTTTTTCTTTCTTCATTATATCCCTGACTTGGTTTTGGAAAGGAAGAATTAAAATCATGTATTCTTTGTAGTAATCATTCATAAGAAAATTTTGTGCATTCAATTTTCTTCTTACAAGAGAACAAATTGGAAAATTTCATTGCTTATGATTGTTTGAAATTGTGTTCATTCAATAAAAAAGAATTATATTTTATATCTTTTGTGTTTTCCGAAGAAATACTTTATCCCTATTGTACTTATATTTCATCGAACTAAAACATTGCATTATTCATCTGTTTTTGCATATTATTGGGTGAAGGTCTCATGCAACATCAATTTCATGTCCATCTCCCTCTTGTGTAAACACAGCCTCTAAAACACTACATAATTATAAAATTGAATTAGTAACTTTTATTTTCTAGGGCTCTTTCCACCAACATTAGCTAGGCTAGCACTTTGGAATAGGTTGTGAGGCACACTCTCCAAAGCATAAAATGCATTGTATCATCTTGTGATAGGGAGTGTTCAAATCCATTGACAACATTTTTTCGTGGGAAGCCCTTCTCACACAAGGGTCAAACCTGAGATCGCATTAAGGATGGCAGAGTTACTCACCCTTCTTTATTGGTCTTAGTGTAGATATTGTGCATATTATGGGGGTCACTTGAAGGTATACCCAAAATTATGAGTGGAAGCCTTTTGAGTTGATTTCAGGCTAGATACCTTGCCCTTGCGTGTGGATCGGACTATCGACTGTTTCCCTAGAAATCACTATTGTTCTTGGTAACCTTAATAGCCTATCCATTTAGGGTCTTACATGAGGTGATTGTGGAGGGGAATGTCTTCATGGTACCTAGAATCGATGTTGGCCAGACTCACTCAGGATCCTTGGAGGGTATACCCACGATTATGTGTGGGAGATTGTACCAGGGTGTAAGCCCGTTAAGCAAGTCATGAACGTAACTTTTCCATCCTCTCTATCCTAGCCCATTCTTGTCTTGACTTTGCAATGTTGGATTTCATCACAAACTAGTGAATTTGAAATAAGAAGGTTTATTTTCCTGGTTTGATTTCTAGATTTTATTAGAGAGTGTTGTTTGTTTACGTAGTTGGCCATAAATATTTTCCTTAAAATATTTGGTTCCGCCAACATGGACCCTCCATGCCATTCACGTAGGATGCAAGGGCTATCCATAGAAGATCTAGAGGGTTATCAACCTTTGTCGAATAATCCACTGGAGGCATCTCCTCAACAGAGAGAGGCGCATGACACCATAACCTCACAAGAGGAAGGTTCGGCCTCTTTAGAAAGTTTCTAAATTATTTATGATTCTCTAGAGGCTTTCCACATACCTCTTGGATATGAGAGACATAGTATCCGACTGAATTCATCAGGAGAACTTGTTTTTGAAACTTATGGAATACTGACCGGACCCCATATAGGCCCTAGAGCCAAGAATCCCCTTTGTACTACCAACATATTTAGAAGCCCGCCTCCCATGGTGTGAGACCTTTACGGCTCAAGGGCAAGTTCTGATATACCTATCGTCTCCCAACTGCCCAAAATTTCTGTTACCTACATGATACCTTTAGACTATTTTACTAGTACAACCAACAACATCACCATCATTCCAGACACACAGTTAGTTGGTCCTAGATTAACTTTCTCTCTCCAGATGGACCATTCTACTATGGTCCCACACATTATGACTATTCCTACTAGGAATGTGGTGGTTAACCAAGCTCCCATTGGCACACCAATGTCGTCTAGACCTATCTCGTCACTCCCTCCTGGGTATTACGCTTTGAATCCTTCCATCGCCATTCATACCCATGTTCCATCTAGATTTTATGGATTTTTTGTTCCACCTGGGTATGATGCTACTACTGGTTTTGTTCCTACACCTTAAAAGGTCCTCTCCGAAGGGTCTTATCCAACTTTTCTTGGGAGATATGGCCCTAGTGACTCCAATCCAATTGGAAGCACCCATCACCCATTCACTTCTAGTTACTAGATTCCCTTTGGGGGGGAATATAACGTTGGGGGGTATCCTCCACTTGGAGGAAAACCTCGGGTTGGACTCTATAACCCACTGTATGGACAAAACACATCCAGATAACTAGCCCACCTTTGGAGCCTTCTTGCCCAAGGACATCCACAATAATCTGGGGGGAAACAACCTCAAGTTAACTCTTTTGTTCCCCCTCACTCTGGCCAACCACATCCAGGTTCTTTGAATCCCACTTGGGGTCCACACTTTCACTCTAATGTCCCTTTTCAAGGGAAAATTTCCAACCAACCCAACCCTATGGGCTACATGCCTCCACACCCACGTTTGAATCTGTTAGGAACTTTGACTTACATGCAGAATACTTACGTTCCTACTGGTATACCTATGGGACTTCCTCCCCAAAGTCACCAGTACCCTCAAGTGAATCAACAGTTGCCCTTTTTAGCCACTTTGGATTTACTCAACTTGTCTAGAATCTTGAATGATCATATCTTACATTCTCCCCATTGGCCTGCTATACCAGCCAAGCTACCATCCGACATTCCCAAATTTGACTGTAAACCAGGAGAAGACCCAAAAAAAAATGTTATGACTTTTCACCTTTGGTTCTCGTCCAAATATTTGATGGACGACTCCATTTGGCTACGACTCTTCCAATTAACGCTCACAGGTTCAGACACAAAGTGGTACATAGAATTACTATGAGGTTTCTTTAATGAATTCAACACCCTCGCCATGGATTTTCTCACACATTACCAATTACCCATCCACTATGAGATAGGAACCGAGATTTTGAGTTCCTTCAAGCAATCTTCGGTCTCTCATATTTTTTATCACATCCATGAGTGGAGACGAAGACGACGTTTGGTCAAACTCGACCTTCCTAATCAATTATTGGTTAAATGGTTCACCAAATCATTCGTCAATAAAATCTCCTGTGATATTGCCATGGTGGAGTTGTCACTGAAGAGCAGGCTATTAGTCGTGCTCAGTACCTAGATCTCATTTATTCGCAAACGGACACTCTTTACAACTTACTCCATGATTCTCCTAGCCCTTCTACCACTGTTACCTCAACAACCCCAATAGCTTCTCATGTTGCTGATGTTGTGATTGGAACTTTCCACGCTGACACTAAATCCACGTCAGCCACTCACACTAATCCCAAATCTCCTGCTTCTAATTTTAAAACTTCTTCGACTCTTACTCCTTCCAACAACAAAAATTCTAAGGTTAACTCCATTCAATCCACCCCTGCTAGAAAAAATAAATCTAAAAAAGGAAAGGGTAAGAATAAGGAGGATAGAAATAATAATCCACAATCTGATAAACGTAAGACACAGTCTGTTGATGATAAGGATAAGCATAAACCTTGATATCATTTCCTTATCTATGGTGATGATCACTACACGAAAGACTGTCCAAGACGTGTCGAGGTCACTAAGTTCCTTCAAGGGACCGAAAAACTTCCCACACTTGCCATTTTGTCACAACCTTTCCCTTCTCAACAACAGGCCCAATTTGTCATTCATGACCAACCCTCTCCTTCCACCACTTCATATGTCCTTATGTGTACTAGTAATTATACCAAGAATGACGTTGCCATCACCACTCGAACCAAATATTATTCTCCTTCAAAAGAGAAATTTGACGATTTACCACCTTTGTTGGTTCAATTGCCTCCTTCAACTTCACCTCCCAACGATCCTCTTCATCTCGAATGATCGGGTCTCGATACAGTTCTCCGCCCTCCTCCAAAGGGAATTGTTTGGAAGTCTTCCTTCAATCCTCATGCACATGCTGCTAAAAACTACAAAATTGTAGAAGATCTTGCGTAAGAACCCTCTACGATGTCAGCTCTCAAAGTCCTTCAAAGTTATCCCGCTCAACATAAGGCACTGTTAAAGGAAATTAGTGGAATTGATCCCACAGATACGAATTTGATAATCTTTGACCTTGAAGATCACATTCCAAGGCTACCTCCTCTTTAGCGTTTCAAATTCAATTTGTTGATGAGAACAAGAATATCTGTAGGATCGTTATTGATGAGGGTGCCTTGATGTGTTTTATTTCCGTTGCTTGTTGGAAAGCCACTGGCTCTCCTCCCCTCACCGAATCACACAATACACTTAAGTCTGTCAATGCTTATGGTTTTAAACCCTACGGTGTTCTTCCCTCATTATCTATTACGTTGGAAAGAAAATCGGTCAGCGTCAAGGTCGAGGTCTTTGATGCACCTATTGACTATAACCTCTTACTTGGCCATAGCTGGATTGATTCCATGTGTGCCGTCATCTCAACCCTTTTCCATGTGTTGTGTTTCCCACATCAAGGAAAATTCGTTACGGTTGACCAACTAGCCTTTTTCAATTCTGGTTCACGTACGAGCAACGCCCCCTTTATCTTGAAGACACCTCTTGGGTACGAGAACATCAGTGTGGGTCTCCTAAAAGATTCCACTTTAATGGGTACCTTCCCAATACCACAACCCCATGTTCCACCTCCTTTTTTCTCCTTAATCAACATGATTTCCACCTCCGCCCATGAAACCCCCGCGTCTCATGAACTATGGATAATACATGATCCTGATGATTATCTTCAGTATGGCGAAAAAATGCCCTTAAGTCTGGTTGAATCCGCTTATCAAGCCATTCAATCGGCAACTCATTCTACTCCCTCTCTTGGTGATTCATCTCTTGATCTGTTTCACGCCATCTTTCCTACAGATGAGATGATCATGTTAGTTATGTCCATGGAAGACACCCCATGGGATGATGGACATCATCATTCCATTCTCTTCCTAGAGAAGCACACCATCGAGAGTTACCAATGGATTTTGACTCCGTCGACCGTTGTTTTCATTTCCTTTGTTCTTGAGTCAACACATGATGTGATTTGTGAAGGGAACCTGAGTAACATTTCACCCATCGTTCCTCTTACCATATCCCTTAAACCTGGAGTCGTCGAAAATATTCACATTGGAGCCGCATGTTCCAATGATGAAGTCGTCACTTATAAAGCTATTTTTCAATAATTTTGTGACGTTTTCTCTGGGAGCTATGAAGAGATTCCAGGTATTGATCCCAATATCGTTGTGCATAAAATTAAGATCTACCCAGATGCTAAAACCATTCGACAGAGACTTCACCCTGTCCACCCTCGTAAAGTCGTCACTATCAATCTCGAAGTTGAAAAACTTCTTAAGGATGGCTTTATCTATCCTGTGGCTTTAACCGATTGGGTATCCAATCTAGTTCTGGTAAATAAAAACAAGGCACAATCCATGTATGTGTCGATTATAGGGATATTAATAAATCTTGTCCTAAGGACAATTACCCAACCCCCTTCATCGACCAAATTGTCGACGATTGCATTGGGAGTGAAATATTCTCTTTAATGGATGGTTTCTATGGCTATAATCAGATTAATACTTTTCCTGTAGATCAACACAAGACTGCTTTCATTTGTCCTTGGAGTACCTTTGCCTACTGGAAACTGCCTTTTGATTTAAGGAACATTGGTGAAAATTTTCAATGCGCCATGTCTTATTCTTTTCATGATATCAAGCACATCATACAACCATATCTCAATGACCTACCAATGCATTCCATGCATCACCAAGATCACTTGACCCATCTCCGAGCCATTTTCATTCGTTGTCCTTACTATCGTATACATTTAAACCCACACAATGTTTTTTTTTTGTGGATTCTGGTCGACTTTTGGGTTTTATTGTGTCAGTTCATGGAATTAGGGTGGACCCTGTGAATGTTGAGGCTATCCTTAATCTACCTCCTCCTTCCACATTACGCCAACTTCAAAGTTTGCAAAGGAAGACAAAATTTTTGCGTCAATTCATCCCCAATTATGATGAGTTAATGTTAGGATTTACTCGACTATTGAAGAAGGGTTACGAGTTCGTATGGGATGAGACTGCCAACAAAGCCTTCGAAGCTTTGAAACTTTCCCTAACCCGTACACCACTACTTTTCCCAGCCGATTATAGTCGAGACTATTTCCTCTACCTTGCTGATGCAGACTCTACCATTGCCATGGTTTTAGTCCAAGAAGATGATTCACACGATGAACATGTAATTTATTATTTGAGTTGGAGTCTCACAACTACCAAAGCCAAATACCTACATGTGGAAAAACTAGCCTTGGTAGTTGTTCAAGCTGTCCAATGTTTCCGTCACTATATCCTATTACGCAGGACCATTGTTATTTCCGATTGCAACCCTATGCAACATATCCTTACGCGCCAATTTCTAGGGGGAAACTACTCCAAATGGATAGTGATTCTCTAGGAGTTTGACTTAGAGTTTGAATGCACTAAGTCTAAGAAATAATTGGTTTTCTCCAAACTGATATGTGACCTTCCATCCATTGAGACAAAAAACGTGGCAGGGGATTCCTTTCCTGATGAGTCCCTTTTTCTGATCAGTTCTGATGATGCTTGGTACGGAGATATTATCATATATCTCCAGACTCAAACTTTTCAGCCTGAAATTTCTAGTACAGACCCTCATCGTATACAATATCAAGCCCGTCAATACATAATTCTCGGTGACACTCTTTATCTTCGCAGTGTTGACTCAATTTTTTGAGGATGTCTCACCTACGATGAGGCTAAGAAAGCTTTGAATGATTGCCACTCTAGAGCATGTGGTGGTCATATGTCTAGGTATGTCACTACCCAAAAGATGTTATGAGAAGGGTACTTCTGGCCTTCTTTGTTTAAATATTGTATTACTTCTATCCAAAAGTGTCATGCTTATCAAACATATAATAAAAAGATAAGATCTCATCCCGCTCCTTTATACCCTGCAGTTTATGTTGGTCCTTTCGCGAAATGGGGCATTGACTTCATGACATGTAACCCTCACTCAGTCGGGGGCATGGATAAATCACCGTAGCTCTGGATTATTTCACTAAATGGGGAGAGGCGATGCCTACATTCGATAATACTGAAAAAACTGCAACCCTGTTCATATTCAATCATATCATCACTTGATTTGGAATCCCACAAGCTATCGTCACTGATCACGATAGTCGTTTTTGAAATTTAATGATGTCTGAGCTTACTGAAAAGTTGGTTCTTGGACATGAAAACTCAACACCCTATTACCCACAGTTCAATGGCCAGGTTGAAACGATAAACAAAGTTATTATCACTATACTTCGATGGATAATAGGAATTCATAAGACAAGTTGGCACACAATGTTGTTTTCAACATTATGGACCTATCGGACATTTGTTAAGTCTTCCATGGGATTTACGCCTTTCCAATTAGTGTATGGTATCGAAGTTGTCCTGCTGATTGAATGTGAGATACCATCTTTGAAGCTAGTCATTGAACTTCTTCCCAACACCTCTACCAAGGAGGAACATCTATTGTACCTGATGTAATTAGATGAATCCTGTAGTGATTCCACCCTGGTTATTGAAACTCAAAAAAGGCATGTCAAATCCCAATACAACAAGCATGTCAAGCCATGTGTTTTCTCTGAAGGTGATCTAGTTCTTCTCTATGAACAAGATCGTGATTTACTAGGGGCCAGAAAATTCAAGGCTATGTGGCGAGGCCCTTATATTGTCAAATGAGTGTTGGAGAAAGGATATTATGATTTAGTGGATTATGATGGAATTCCTTTGAGTGAACCTAGAAATGGGATTTACTTGAAGAAGTATTATGCTTAGGTTATCTTTCCATGAGTGCTTGTTTTTTATTGTATCATACTCTTGTGTTCTTTTTCGTTATTTGGTTTTGACCCCCAACTGCTTACCTTGCGTTGTGCTTGGTTTCCGGATGCCGGTGTCTTCACTACCCTACATTGGCTTCCATGATGGCACTAGTCGTAGTACTCAGAACTTAGCATCTACTACTTGGGCAATCTACGCACCTACAAACGAATTAATCAGTCTACATAGTGTCTGCCTCGATCGTGCAACTAACAATATCGTGGAATATAGTGCATTCATAAAAATTTTGACCGACAGTATTTCACTTAGAATCCGTCACTTTGTCATATGACTCGATTCGTAGCGAGTAGTACTATAGTTAAGTAATGTCTACGCTATTCAGAGTTCTAATTTGTTGAGAGTATATTTATGAATTCTCCTCTTGGAATGTCATTTTAATTATATTGAATATCAACACATTCCTAGATGTCTAAATAAGTTAATAGATGCATTAGCTAATTATGTATTAGACAGACATTTGAGACATTTATAAATCCAATCACATGTTTTACATAAAGAAAGTAAGCCGATAGAATCCTCATGTATATATAACAATAATTTTTTTTACAAAAATTTGGTTTTGTCCGAAGACCAAGATATCAAAATTTGAATCACATGACTTCATATACAAAATAGCATCAAGGATGTTTCTCATGATAACACACAATTTTGCGTGCTACCCTATGGAGAATTTGACTAATAGAACCAGATACGCCTACAGTATGGCATCAATATCATCTCGGGATCTCGTCGATAGAGATATCCGGGACATCTTCTGTCAACCCCTCCAGGTTTTGCTCGATCGCCTCGTAGTCACTAACATCCCATCCTACTACATCGGCTACTTCCCCTTGTCTCTGAATGGGAGATTTACCTGGAGGTCGGTATTGTCCTACATCTGCATTCTCAAAGAGTTTTTGATTAGTCCTTAGATTAAAAAAATAAAAAACCATTTCATATTTCAAAATTTACAAAAACATTATAAAAACAAAAATGTGATTCTTACCTAAGCTCCCCCATTGACAACCCTCAGGTAGAACCAAGTCTGGGTCGCCTTTGAAATCCAAACCGACATAAGAATAGTCATCTACCATCAGTAGTTGAAGCCTTAGATAATCAAAGAACACATCGTTATATTTAACGATGGAGCCCGCCACATGTTGAGCCATGAGGTCACACTATCTTTTCATCCTTGCATCCTATGGGGACAGAAATCCCCACTCTACTTGTAAGCGCAAATGAGGAACCCTCTCGAGGAATAAGGACACTAAAATGGATCCATACCCAAATTTCTTCAGGTCACCTCTCTTTCACTTTTCCAATTGTTTCTTCATACTATGAAGAACACCATTAGACCAATTGAATACCCAGGGCTCCATGCACTCCACTACATACTGGAAGTAACTTTTGAGGGCCATGTGAGTATATTCACTCCCTGCCGTATGTGAAATAGTGAACAGGATAGTCCATAGGGGTAAATCTCAGACACCCTGAATGACAACATTTCCCTTATGTCTCTCGGCATCGGGATCACAATATCGGCAGACATACTCACTCATCGGTAAACCGCCCCCTCCATCGCCTATCAAGGTCACATGGGATCCACGACGTGATAACCCCGTCAAAAAATAGATATCTTCAATATCTAGGTGTTAGCGATATTTCTTGTAAGGGGGTTAAAATGCAAAATAATGGGTTAAAACCCACTTGTCCTAAGTTTTGAACGCTAATGTGCCCACGATTAAGTGAAAACCAAGTCTGGACGGCAAGGATCACAGTGCCCAGATCAACAGCGCAGATGGGATTCTGGACCCCCCCCCGCCTTTCTATCTTTAAGCAGAAGGGGGGGGGTCCGAAATCCGGGGCGCACCTCTTTGACGGTCANCCCCCCCCACCTTTCTATCTTTAAGCGGAGGGGGGGGGGTCTGGAATCGAAGGTGCATCTCTTCGACGGCTGTAGTTCAAGAGCCCGGATCAACGGCGCGCAGGCCATCTAGGCACCCTCTGTCATCCGGTGATTAACTAATGTGGGCCCCCTTCACGTCATATCATCTTGTGGACCATCCTCCCTCTTGTCATCTATTCTCTTCCTGGCCGTGCGATGAGGCCCGCGCCCTTTTACCCTTTCCTCATATTTCGACATCTATCACTCTCCCCTTCTCTAGTTCACACGGTCCCTTTCCCATTTCACCATCCATCCACTGCCTGCCATGTGTCCTACCTCATTCCACGTGTGCCTCCCACCATGAGTGCACCCATTATGTCTTGCATCCTGCTCCTTCCGCGTATCGTCTTCCGCCACATGTCTCCCCCCCGCCACTTCTCTTACACCTCATCGCTTCTTTCCTTCCCCGCGTAGTTTTGGCCCTATCACTCCGTTGTTGTGCCCCATCTTCCGCACTAGCTTCCACGCCTATTCTTCAAGCCATTCAATTATTCCAGGTGGCAGCGTGGGAGGCCCTCCGCATTGCAGAAGTGCCGAGTTGGTCGGGTCATCCTCAATCCCGATGAAGCAGTTATTGAAGCGGTTGGTGGTGGTTAGACATCGCCTCCGCCATAATGGGAAAGCTCGAAAATGAATTAAAGGCACGTCGATTCGCCGTTGGAACTGTCAGGAGTTGGATTACGTCTGACATAAGTTGCACGATCTTTCAGATGTTGACTGTCAGAAGCCATGTAGACGCAAAGCTTTCAATGCAATATCTTGGTTTCGCTGTTGTTGTTGTTCTTAGTATATGAAGGCATTTTTTCCATTTTTGTATCTATCGATGGTAGAGCGAAGCTCCCGACTGTAAATTTTTAACAACCATTCTAGTTTCTGGGTTATGCATTTGTGTTTGAGATTTCTTGTTTGATGACAACCATTTTTACTTTTCCATCTATGTTTCGTCTCATACCAGGGAATTCATGATCAAAGGATTCGCTTGAACTATTGCAGTTTCGTTATGATAAAGGATTTGTCGTTACATTACTGTACTCTCTGGTCTTCTTTGTTTGAATGTAAGAGGATCTTGCATTTGGGTGATTTCTTATCCAGTCTGTTAGAAACCTAATGTTTTGATAGACCTTCGCACTCTTCTCATGCAAGTCTTCCACCTACTCACCCTTATTTTAACTCACTATTTGGAGTTTCTCCAAGACCTCTCTCGTCCATGCATGTCTGGCCTAGTTTCAGAGTTGAGATGATATTGTTCTGAGTTCTCTTCCATTTGATCACCCTCTTATAAACAAATCATGACATTAAATTGATGGGTGTCAGGCTTAGCTCCTGCAAGCAATCTAGGAGTGACTTATAACGCTAACATTTATGGCGCCATTGCCGGGGACGAAGTTGGATATTTTCCCCGGGATTGAACGACAAAGATTAAGCTGATTTTGAAGGTGCATCAGATATTAGAACTTGAATATTGCTACTGTGCACCTGACGACTCCATTATGATGACTCCACTGCGGCAAACCCATTGGATCAGTTGTGGCTTCCAGCGGCAGACACACGAGGTCCCATCCACAACTTCCTCTGGCTACAACTGAAGAAAATCCGGAGGTGATTCTCAGAAAAGGAAAGACCCCTCAAGGAGAAAGCTTCGCCTTCGAATCAAGTATTTCCCCACCTCCTTCCGTAAAAAATCCATTTTCTTATTCTCATCTTCCTAGTCGTCCTTCCTCTGAGGTTTCTCATTTTCTGAATTTCGGGAGTGTTCCTGCTGAGTTTTCTCCTCCTAGTCTAGTATCATATGGAGAGATCCTTGTCGCTCCCCCCTCTCTGGAAGTTGTGCCTCAATACATACCTCAGGCCTCAAAAGGTTTCACCACCCCTCCTGTTACTACTACTACTTAGAGAGAGGTATCCGCACATTCAAGTCCCTTAGCCTTCTCTCCGTTTTCCCCGTCGTCTCCTTCGAGAACCTCCTTTCTGACATCTCCCGTTCACACTCCTTCTCCTCCTAGTTCTCCTCCACCTAATATCCCTATGGCTGGTGCTAATCCCCCTTCGAACAGGATGGATGCCATAGTCGCTACTAGATATGCTCCTATAATCCTACCCCATCCTATGAATCCTCTCCCTACTGGAGACTATTTGAAATACATGCCCAAGTTCGTGGGAGAAGGAGACATAACTGCAGAAGAGCATCTAGCTGCTTTCTACAGTTATGCAGACAACTTAAACATTGAGAATGAAGATGTCTGGATGAGAGTCTTTGTCCAGAGCCTAGATGGAGAGGTAAGGAAATGGTTCAGAGGATTGGCCCCTGGATCTATTGTTGGCATTGAAGCCTTGGATAACGTTTTCCTGAGGCAGTGGGGAGACAGAAAGGATTTCATGTATTACATGACAGAGTTTGGCTCTCTGAGGAAAATGGAAGGAGAGTCTATCTCGGACTTCTCCAAAATATTTAATAAGATGTACAATAAGATTCCTGCAAAGATAAATCCCTCAGAAGATTCTGCTCAAATTTCATATGCTGGTGCATTTGATCCTGATTTCTGCCTGCTATTGAGAGAAAGAAGAGCTACCTCCTTAGCTCAAATGCAAGACGCTGCCGTAGAAGTGGAATCCAACATATTGGTAGCTGACAGACTGAGGAACAAAGCGGACGCAGATAGAAGAAAGGGAAGATCCGAAGCCTCAACTTCTGGCCCATCATTGCCCCACCCTCAAGTGAACGAACTGACCGAGATAATGAAGTTTCTGACCGAAGAGGTGGAAAGATTGAAGGTGGAAAGAAAGCAAACGTATAGGGGCCCTCATAATGTCGAAAATAAAGGAGGTTTTAGGAGGCCAAATAATATTTCTCCCCCAACTATGCACAGAGAAAGGGGAAGAGACAGAGAAGACCAGAAAATTCAGGCCCCTTTTCAGAACCATTTGGTTTCCCATGAGGAGGAAAGAGAAGCAGATGAGCTGGATCCTGAAATCCACTGCCTAGAAGACACTCCTCCTTTTCCTCATCTCACCCAGACTGCTTATGAAGAGTCTCTTATGAATGGTCAGCTAAATGAATTGAGCAAGGGAGATAAGGCTGGCGGTGGCCGAGGCAGGTATAACCTGAGGTCCAACAAAAAAGCAGCAGTACCTGATGTTCCTAAGCAGTCCACTAGAATAGAGAAATCTGCTAATGAAGTAGCAGACGCTCATAGAGGTAAGAAGGCCCAACCCCTCTCTCCCATTGTCCAGAATCATGTTCCTGAGATAAGATAAATTCCAAAGCATACATCTTCTTTTAATTTCAAGCATGAGATTCAAAAGATCAGAATTCCTATGCCACTCACTGAGTTAATTAAACATGGGGAATTCAAAAAACGCTTCTCTGAGCTGTTGAAATCTGAAGCCTCATACCCTCTCACAGACTCCATAAACCTCCAAGATGAAAGGCTTGCGGTTGTCCTAGGTCCCATGGTAGAAGAAAGAGATGATTCATCCCCTCCCTTCTACACATCCCTGAACATACATGACAAAGTTATGCATAATTGCCTTATGGATTTAGGGGCCTCTCACAACCTCATGCCCAAAACTGTCATGGAGGAGTTGGGATTGGAGGTCACCCGAGCCTATCATGACCTCTATTCTTTTGACTCCAGGAGAGTTCAGTGTCTTGGATTCATCAAGGACCTGGTAGTCTCTTTGTTTCAGCAGCCCATGAAGAGTATGGTCATGGATATTGTGGTAGCTAATGTTCCCCCCAAGTTTGGCATGTTGTTGTCAAGATCTTGGATTAAGAGACTTGGAGGGACATTACAGATGGATCTCACATACACCACCATTCCAGTCGTTGGGGGAGAACATAGGAGATTGTACAGAGAAGCCCAGCTAGCCTACATAGTCAGTGACAAAGCAAACCCCACTAATCACCCCATCTTTTCACTTGAGACTGACTTAGGGTCTAGTTTGTTACAGGTCACTGAGACTCCTGAGGCCCCTTTGCAGATCAGAAAGCAGCCCCTTCTCAATCAGGAGATGCCTCCTCCAACCACCTCTGTTTGGAATATGTTCTTTGATGGAGCTTCCTCCAGTATGGGTGCAGGTGCTGGGGTAGTATTCGTGTCCCCTTGTCAAGAGACCATATCCCTGTCATACAAGATGGAATTTAAAGTCACCAATAATGTGGCAGAATATGAAGCTCTGGTTCTAGGATTAAGAGTTGCCAAGGAGATGGGAATTAAGGAGATAGTTGTGTTTGGAGATGCAGAACTGATTGTCCAGCAGGTCAAAGATGTTTATCAGGCCAAGCATCCTTGACTCAAGAATTACAGGAACATGGTATGGGACTTAGTTGACAATTTCTTCCTGGCTTTTAACATCTCTTTCATTCCCAGGGAAGAAAATGCTCCAGCCGATTTTTTAGCCTTCTCAGCTAGTTTGCTCGAAGTTCCTATGCTGCCCACTGTTGGATCTAATGTTGAAATAAAATACTGACCCTCTATACCGGACAACGTCAAGCATTGGAAGGTATTTGAGGATGATCAGGAAATCAAAAAGTTTCTTCAATCCGTTGATGACTTTTCTGCATTGCACATAGATGAGGATCCTGACATTGAAGGAGAACCTGATCATCACCCTGGAAAGTTGCTGAATAAAGTTGCTGACCACCAGATTATCCAGCTGCCAAGTAATCACATACCAAAAGGACTAATCCCATTAGAAAGGTTATTTGATGGGAACGATGTGGCGGTAAAGGGTAGAGTTTCGGGTGATGAGGCCGACACAGCTGAGTGCAACATAGGCACACCAAAAGAGCCTAAGCTTGTCAAATTATCAAGGAGTTTGACCAAGGAGCAGAGAGATGAATATACTGAGTTGCTGAGGGAGTTTGCTGATGTGTTTGCATGGACCTACAAAGACCTCAAGACGTATGACACATCAGTTATTGAGCACAAGATCCCACTAAAAGAAGAGGCTAGGCCATTCAAGCAGAAGCTAAGATAGATAAATCCCACGCTACTACCTTTCATGGAGAGAGAGGTAAAGAAACTGCTAGATGCCCAAATCATTGTCCCCTTAAGATATTCTGAGTGGGTAGCCAATCTAGTCCCGGTGAGAAAGAAAAGTGGGGAAATCAGACTCTGCGTTGATTTAAGGAACCTGAATAGAAGCTCCAGGAAGGACAATTACCCCTTGCCCAACATGGAGCATATACTACAGAGGGTAACCAGTGCGTCTAGAATATCCATGATTGATGGTTTCTCTGGATACAATCAGATATCAGTCATGCCTAAGGACCAAGAAAAGACAACATTCACCACTCCTTGGGGCACATTCATGTATGCCAAAATGCCTTTCGGACTGATGAATGCAGGAGCCACATTTCAGTGAGCCATGGACATAGCCTTCATCGGAGAAAAAGATAGGTTTGTGGTGATTTACCTAGATGACATAACAGTCTTCTCCAAGACTGATAAAGAGCACCGCTACCACTTGAAGAAGGTTTTCCTGAAGTGTCGGAGATATGGCCTTTCTTTAAACCCCAAGAAATCATTGTTTGCTATGAGAGAGGGAAATCTATTAGGCCATATAGTGTTAGCAGAGGGAGTGATAATTGATCCTGGCAGGGTAGAAGCTCTTCAGACCCTGTCACTTCCCAGGTCTAAGAAGGAAGTCCAAGCCTTTTTGGGGAAGATAAATTTTCTGAGGAGATTTGTTTCAAATTTTGCTGAACTGGTGAAACACATCACAGCCATGCTCAGGAAGGGGAATGAAGTGAAATGGACTGCTGAACCCAGGGAATCTTTCACCCAAATAAAGAAGGCGTTGACTGAGGCGCTTGTGCTAATCAATCCCGATTATTCCAAAGATTTTATGATATTTTCTTTTGCTTCCTGTGATACAATGGCGGCATTTTTTTTGCAGAAAAATGATAAAGGGCGAGAACAGCCTATTGATTTCTATAGCAAAGCACTGAGAGATGAAGAACTCTAATACGAGATCATGGAGAAGCAGGCCTATGCCTTGGTGAAAGCTCTCAAAGCTTTCAGAGTCTATGTATTGCATTCAAAGATCACTGCATATGTCCCTTCGACCTCTGTGAAGGACATTCTTATACAGCCTGACATAGACGGGAGGAGAGGTAAATGGATTGCCAAGATCCTAGAATTTGATCTGGAGATTAAGCCCACCAAGTTGGTAAAGGGGCAAGGTTTGGCCAAGCTACTGGCTGAATCCAATTGCAAGGCTCTGGGGATTAACTTCATCGACGAACAAGCTGAGTCATCTAGCAAGGATTCTCAGACCATCATACCACTAGCATCATGTCCCTGGTACAAGGATATATTGTACTTTCTGAAAGCATTAAAGCCCCCTGATGGATTGGGAAAAAGTAAGGCCATGTCTTTAAAGCTCAAGGCTGTCAGGTATTGCCTCATTGACCAAGTCCTATACTAGAAAGACCCTCTGGGGGTATTACTAAGGTGTCTGGACCAGCAGCAAGCCCAGAAGGTTATGTTTGATTTCCATAGTAGTCTCTGCGGAGGTCATCATTTCTGGAAGACCACAACTCACAAGATCCTCTGAGATGGGTATTACTGGCCCACTTTATTCCCTGATGTATGCAGAGAAATCAGAACTTGCATCAAGTGCCAAAAGTTTTCAGGAAAGCAGCAGCTCAAATCTCTGCCATTAAAGCCGATAGTAGTCTCAGCACCCTTTCAGCAGTGGGGATTGGATTTCATTGGAGAGATTCATCCTCCCTCAAGTGGCTAGCATAGATGGATCCTCACTGCAACCGATTACTTCACCAAGTGGATAGAGGTTGTCCCCACCAGGAGTACGTCTCACAAAGTGATCATGAGCCTCTTGGAAGACATCATAGCCAGATTTGGTTTCCCAAGCAGGATTGTCACTGAAAATGCCTCCCCCTTTAGGTCTGAGCCTCTGGTCAAGTTCTGTGAACAGTTCGAGATTTCACTGATTCACTCTACTCCCTACTATCCTCAAGGAAACGGACTGGCAGATTCCTCCAATAAAAGTCTGGTCAAGCTCATTAATAAGCTACTGGAGGACAATAAAAGAGCCTGGGACTCAAAGCTGAAATTTTCTCTTTGGGTTGATCGGGTGACAACCAAGAAATCCCTGGGCCTCTCACCTTTCCAACTTGTTTATGGAATAGAGGCCATTTTCCCCACTCAGCTCGCCTTACCTGTGGCAAATCTACTCCAAGACTTTGAAGGAGAACCTAACCACATGATCAGAAGAATTCATCAGATGGTGGAAGTGCAGCAGATCAGAGAACAGGTCATGAATAGGGCCTACCATCATCAGCAGAAGATCAAGCAGGCTTTTGACAGGAAGAGCAAAAAGAAAGAATTCGAGCCGGGTGATCTGGTGCTCAAATGGGATGCACCCAGGTAGGAAAAGGGCAAACACAGTAAATTTGATGCCCTCTGGTTCGAGCCTTTCAAGATCCTTGAAGTATTTTTGAATAACACTTACAAGTTGCAGGATTTGGAAGGCAAAGAAGTTTTCAATGGCCCAGTAAATGGGCATTTCCTAAAAAAATGTTTTCTGTGAGCCACATTCGGCTCTTTTTGTTTTGTTTTGTAAATATTGTTTCTGTTTTTTTTTTTTTTTTACTAATAAATGACTCCATAGCCCAACAGCAAAGGCACTGAATCTACAAAAGAAGTTCTTAGAGCATCACAGGGACGACTCTATCCCCCATGGAGCCAAATGTTAGCGATATTTCTTGTAAGGGGGCTAAAATGCAAAATAATGGGTTAAAACCCACTTGTCCTAAGTTTTGAACGTTAATGCGCCCATGATTAAGTGGAAACAAAGTCTAGACAGAAAGGATCACAACGCCCGGATTAATGGCACAGATAGGATTACAGACCCCCCCCCCGCCTTTCTATCTTTAAGCGGAGGGGTGGGGTCCGGAATCCGAGGCGCACCTCTTCGACGGTCAAGATCAATGTGCCTGGATCAACGGGGCGCAAGGTGATTCCGGACCCCCCCGCCTTTCTATCTTTAAGCGGAGGGGAGGGGTCTGGAATCGAAGGTGCATCTCTTCGACAGCTGTAGTTCAAGCGCCCGGATCAACGGTGCACAGGCCATCTGGGCACCCTCTGTCATCCGGTGATTAACTAATGTGGGCCCCCTTCCCGTCATATCAGCTTGTGGACCATCCTCCCTCTTGTCATCTGTTCTCTTCCTAGCCGTGCGATGAAGCCCGTGCCCTTTTACCCTTTCCTCATCTTACTACATCTGTCACTCTCCCCTTCTCTAGTTCACACGGTCCCTTTCCCATTTCACCATCCATCCACTATTTGCCATGTGTCTTGCCTCATTCCATGTCCGCCTCCCACCGTGAGTGCACCCATTATGTCTTGCATCCCACTCCTTCTATGTATCGTCTTTCGCCACATGTCTCCCCCCCACGCCACTTCTCTTACATCTCATCACTTCTTTCCTTCCCCGCACAGTTTTGGCCCTATCACTCCGTTGTTGTGCCCCATCTTCCACGTTGGCTTCCACACCTATTCTTCAAGCCATTCAGTTATTCCAGGTGGTAGCACAGGATGCCCTCCGCATTACATAAGTGCTGATTTGTCCGAGTCATCCTCAATCTCGATGAAGCAGTTATTGAAGCGGTTGGTGGTGGTTAGACATCGCCTCCACCATAATGGGAAAGGCCGGAAATGAATTAAAGGCACGTCGATTCACCGCTAGAACTGTCAGGAGTTGGATTACGTCTGACATAAGTTGCATGATCTTTCAGATGTTGACTGTCAGAAGCCATATAGATGCAAAGATTTCAATGCAGTATCTTGGTTCCGCTGTTGTTGTTGTTTTGAGTATATGAAGGCGTTTTCGCCATTTTTGTATCTATTGATGGTAGAGCGAAGCTCCCGACTGTAAAGTTTTAAAAATCATTCTGGTTTCTGGGTTATGCATTTGTGTTTGAGATTTCTTGTTTGATGACAACCAGTTTTCCTTTTCCATCTATGTTTCATCTCATACCAGGGAATTCATGATCGATGGATTCACTTGAACTATTGCAGTTTCGTTATGATAAAGGATTTGTCGTTACATTACTGTACTCTCTGGTCTTCTTTGTTTGAATGTAAGAGGATCTTGCATTTGGGTGCTTTCTTCTCCAGTCTATTAGAAACTTGATGTTTTGACAGACCTTCGCACTCTTCTCATGCAAGTCTTCCACCTGCTCACCCTTATTTTAACTCACTGCTTGGAGTTTCTCTAAGACCTCACTCGTCCATGCATGCTTGGCCTAGTTTCAGAGTTGAGACGATATTGTTCTGAGTTCTCTTCCATTTGATCACCCTCTTATAAACAAATCGTGAAATTAAACTGATGGGTGTCAGGCTCAGCTTCTGCAAGCAATCCAGGAGTGACTTCTGACGCTAACACTAGGGAAAATGTGTGGACTCCCACATGGAACACCTATTGATCCACATCCCACATGTAGACCAAGTACTCAAGCAATCTCAGTTGGGCCCTCATGCCTTGGATCTTGAATAATTTCAGGAGTCCGCATTGCCGGAGGGAATTAACTATGCCCGGGTCATTCCCGACAATGAGATCATCATCCTCGTGTTCTCTCTCCCTCCACTTCAACATTTTGACAGTTGAAAACCTTCATAAGAGCCATAGGAAAAAGTCAACACCTTGTTTTTCACTTCCTTGGAAATTTTTGTTGGTTAAATGCATCTAAAGAAAATTTATTTTCACCCGACGCAGGTGAATATTTATGTGCAGTGTGAAACTTCTGCAGGTGAACCAAAGGCAACCTGTGGAAACCTATAGTTTCCACAGGGCCCAATATACGCCACCTACAGCGGCCCCTCTGTGCACCTACTAGCCTGAAAACTGACTCAAACACTATTTTTTAACCAGTGAAAAATAAAATGAATCCATGGAAAAGAAAGAGGACCAGGAGATTACCTTTCTAGCAGAAGTTGTTTGTCGAATGGTCACCCATATCTCCTACAATCGACAGAGGAAGTTTGAGGAAAAAAAGTGGTTTTTTGGATAAGTTTTAGGTAAAATGACAATGAAATGGTAACAAATGGTTTTCACCTATATTTATTCACTTTTTACTTTTTCGATTGAATTTTTATATTATTTTATTAATTTTTACCTAAAACCTAATGTTCTAATGGTATTGCGAGTGTTGTATTTTTTCGCAGATGAATGATCTTGAAGCCTGAATGATGAAATATAGATAGTTTTCTTAATTTATTTTTACGTTTGTCACATGTAGAAATCAATGAGAACACAACCAAGTATACTTTTGTTGTCTTTTCGTACTCATCATGGTAACACGAAAAGAGAAACTCATGGAGTATCCTTTAAGATCTTTTCACGCTCTGTAAAAACAAAAAGATTACCGAGCAACCTTTTTCTTTTCACACTCATAAAAGTATTTGAAGAAAATGTTTGATGGTCGATAGTTTATCACTTTTTCAGTCTCATTAAACTAATTTACAAAAAAGAAACCGAGAGAGTTCTCTTTAAGTGTTTTTCAGACTCTCTAAATATGAAAACCCTCCGAGCTTTCTCTCTTTGGGCTCGTTAAACAAACATCGAAAGACCCATATGGGACCGAACCACTCCTTCTTAGGGTTCTCTAAACATACTTTGAGGGACTCATCCAAAGGATGAGCTTACATCAACAAGAATATGTTATCCTCCTCAATCTTGCGTAAAAATAAAGAGGTACTTGCTAGAAATGGTGGGGGAAAATTTGAGAAAGAAATGTGTCTCTGTATTTGTATTAGTGGCAGTAATAGTCACTCTTGAACATGACACCCTCTTTGTCATTGAATCCAAGTTGGGAAATCCGTTTGTCTCTCAATTGAACTTCTGCAAGTTCATATCTTAGGTCATATCTGAGTCAATGCTGCCAAGACCATTGTTGTGTCATTCATATGTTCAAGAGAATTCCAACCTTGCACAATCCCTCTATCAAGTTGGCCATCTGCAGCTATCAATTCCTACCATGTTGGCCTTCCCTGTGTCAGTTTCAAATCATTTTCATACTTTGATCTACCCTAAATATGTTAATTATTTCGCATCATTAATGGGGGATACATCATGGCCCTCATGTGACGAGTCTTTTTCTATCGAACTCAACTCATCATCTGAGAACAAGACTTAGAAATCACTTATTACCTTAGAGACTGCATGCCTCAATGGCAAGTTTCTTCACTTTCAACAGTGGGTTCACATCACTGACCTCTGATTGAGAGATTCTATCGAGTGCTCGACTTCAGCTCATTTATTCACATTCGTTGGATTGTACTGAGGTACCTTGGGAGTAATTGACATCAATGATTATTTTCCCTCGCACTTATTAATGGTTTTCATTAATCACTGGTAATCAAGTGTTTTATACCATGTTCGACTTCAACACCTATAATCGCATGGCTAGATTCATACTTACGGATGACAGGATTGAAGACATTGGATATCACCATTTTGGTCTAGGTTGCAATGGAGTATTTATGATTTGTATTGATGCATAGATCCACTTTTTATGTCTCATGGCTTTGTTTGCTTTTGAGTTTTCTAGAACATAGATCCGCAGTGTATTCCTGGTGGCTATGTAGAATCTTGATGAATTGGATCCACGGTGTATGATTGGTGGCCATGACTGACATTCATGATTTAATTCACTTATAGTCTGAGGATGGGAATTCCTACCTCGGAAATGGTATAACATTGTGCATATTATTGTTTGTTTGCAGGTTCCCAATTGGTGCACTCCTTTCTCCCGACACACACACACATTTTACAAAGTATTTCGGTTGTCACAAGTTCTAGCCTCATACTTTGGGGGGCATTCTGTTACACATTATTTTGGTCACCCTGGTGATGTTTCTACAAGCATGTGTTTAGGCTCTCAAAAGGATCTTTTGCATGAGAAAAATAACTAGTTTCTCCCTCTTCAAAACCTGTTTTTAGAAGGACATCGTAGGCTAAAAGCAATACACAGTGCGAAAATTCCTGATTTATGTAGGTTGTCCTTAACCTGGCTTGCAAAATTTTCGCAGGATTCTCTATAGACAGTGTGCGGTGGCATTTTAAGGCTATGAAAAGGGATGAAGTTCACGAAGGTTATAGAAGGGAATATTATAGAATATGAGGTGGCATCTGTATGGTTTGTATCCTACTAGATTCTCTGATTTGGTGGGATCATCCTAATCTCTTTAACCATCTCTCCTTCTCCTATATAATGATGGATTTCTCATGGAAAAGGTTAAGAAAAAAATCAAGCAAGATCAAGTAAGGATTTTATGAAGGAATAGGATGAATTTTCTGTGAGGAACTCTATTTCAATTGATGCTTGGTATCTCCATTGCTTCATCAAGCCATTGTGGTTCATCTTCATGCAAGTTTGAAGCAAGTGTGTGTGTTGTAGAAAAGGGCCACTAAAAGGAAACCTTGCAACATCAAGGTGGCTTAGTTGTATCTTCGACTTTTACTTAATATAATACGGTGGCACGTTTCTTTCCCATAAAATCATTCTCATTTTATTACATGACTCCTTGATCACATGTATAGGTTTTCATTGAACATACTATTGTTGCTTTCACTTTGGTTGGTTTGTGTTCCATTGCAGGATCAATAGCACAAGAGCACTAGAGCGAAGCAGGGACAACAAAGACATAAGGAAGTGATATTCAAAGGTAAGTCACTCATCTCTTCTTTCATAGTAAGTTAAATGATTAAAATTAGATAAAGCACCATGTCCTATCTCGTTTTTTTTTAGATCTAGGTGGATCTAGAGAGATCAGTTTATGTCCGCATTCACCGATTTATCCAATAACACCCTCTCACACTCCTATACATGGTAATACCTAGACACAAAAAGACTTAGACATCACAAGGCATGGAAATACC
>JASDQU011246053.1:955-25908 GCA_032191745.1 Picea mariana | reverse complement strand
ATAATCAACGAAAGAGGTGTTTTCACACTTGCAGTTGTGAAAACTGAGTCGAAATTGAATTGTAATGGTTGCAAAAATGAGACACATGTCTATTAGCACAATGCGACAATGATTTGTCATGATACCGCAAGGGGTGTAGGCAGCTTTTGAGAGTAATCAAAAAAAATTGGGTTGGTTGCCAACAGGTTCCAAGGTCGAAATTTCTGCAGAGGCCCGAGTTCGTTTCGGAGACTAAAAGGATAGCGCTAGATGTTGCTTTGAATTTTTACCTATTACCTGATAATCATTTCCCTTGTAACTTGCTCAAGTTTCAATCGTAGTCCAAATTGCTTGATATGATTGCATGGTAGTTTCAACAAACCCTGTGGCTTCTCAAAATTGAAAAACTAGAGAATTTAGAACTCAGAAAACAAGAAGAAGAGAAGTAATTTCATTACGCTTTCATCAAAATAAATAAAGGGCGCGATCTGTGGAGGGCGCGATTTGATCTTCTGAGAAGGGCACAATTTGACCTTCTAAGGAGGGTACAATTCGATCTTTTGATCTTCTTTTACGTGAATCGTGGCCAGATCTGTGTTGTTGGCAATGGCCTTGGTTGCTTTTCCCTTCTTTTATGCAGCCACTACCCACAGTTCAACCTGCGAATGGCCCAACAATCCTGCAGACTGTGGAGATTCCATGAATGTTCCCCATGGAAGTGGCATTTCCAATGATATGTTGTTCGATGTGAAGCCCAATGACGATTTTGATAACAAAATGTCAAAAACTCAGATTGGTAAACTGATCATGACCCCACTCTAGCATCTGGGTTAAATCTAGAGAAAGTTATGGATCATTTGATGTCTTTGATTAATATCCAAATCTTCCCAATTCGAAGATCCAATATCAGATCTGTTGAAATTCTTGATATGAATGGGATCGTTGTAGTAGAAAAGTGATGCAGATCTCGTACTAACAGAAAAAATATGGCTAGAGCTAAGTATCGTTGCAATTGAATTTGAAGAGATACAGGTTGATGTTGTGGAGACTTCCTTGCTTCCTCAATCCATCACCATTTCACCATGGCTCCAATACCATGTTGACAAAGTGTCCTCAGACACGTAATTTTATTAATAAGGAAAAAGTGATTACAATCTCAAATTCATAATCTACTCCTTAACTTCACTTGAAGAAGGAGCTTGTTTATATAGCTTAACTCTAAACTAAAAACTAGGAGAACAACCAATCACATAATCACATGAGTATGATAGGTGTCCTTTACATAGAAGCAAGGTGTCCTTATCCTAACAAACTAGAATAAATTAATTTCTAAAAACATTTATACTAGAAAATACTTAGACTATAGAACTTTAGGATTATGAGACTAACAACGAAGAAAATACAGAGGATATTCTGGTCCTGGAAACAAATGTTCTTGGAAGCCCTGCTTATGATGAAGAAGTGATGTCAAATACTGACCAAGAACAAATGATTGTTGATGAATATCCCAGTGAATATGATGAAGAGTAGAGCTCTCCCATGGTTCTTGTTTATTATGATTGTGAATTTGATCCTTGGGAGAGCCATGAAGGAGAAAAGGAGGAGCCAAATGCACAGTTTATCTCCTATTTAGAACATATAAATGAGAAAATATCACCTAGTACTAGCTAGCCCATGTATGACAACTATGAATCATATTCTGAACTGGAAAAGAAGGATTTCCAAGAACATACAGTAGATCCCTATCCTCTATTCATTAATGAAAATTATCATGAGGAAATCAGCCATCATGGGCCTGCAGAAGACCAAGAGAAAAACTTTTCCATGGGTCTTGTTTATGATGATTATGACTCTGATCCTTGGGAGAGCCATGAAGAAGAAAAGGAGCAGCAAAAGGGGCATTTTGGTTCCTGTCCTGAGCCTGTAAGTGAGCATCCATCACCTAAGAGCAATCATCCTTTCACCCACCTGCACATGCCAAAGACATTCAGCCATGCATGAGCAATTGTGGAGCAGAGCACGCTTTCTTCTACAAATTTTCTAGAGTTTTCCACTCATTCTATGAACCTGTGGGGGAGTACAAGCAGTTGCATTTCCTCCATGATTTGAAGCCTCTGGGTCCGATCCCACCATTTTCATCTGGAGGAAAGCTGAAGGATGTAATCGTTCTACTGTCATGATTACATCATCTGTTATTCATCATTGACAGAGTAGATGAGCTTCCAGTTAGGAAGTTACTTAAATCGCTATGGTGGAAGTTTTCTTTCACCTAGCACTATGTAAAAAATCAATTAGTATAGGAATGTACATAAATAAACTCCTTTGGAGCCCATGTATTTTCTTTCATTTAGAATAGTGTGTTTGTCGGCCTGTAGTCCTCAGCAGAAATTTTTGAGCTAGACTGCATAGCCCAATTCATAAGGTGACTAGAGTTGCTTGTTCTTGGAAGCTCGCAGGGAGCATGCCATCCCCCGTGGAGCCAAATGTTATCACATATATTTGTCAAGGGCCGCATGTCGCAGCCATGAGCGCAAGAGAAAAACATTCAAAATGGCCCGTTATGAACTTGAATCAAGAAAATAGGCAAGTTCAGTTTTCAGTGGCTAGAATTCCATGTGGAGTTCATATCGACGGTTTGCGGTTATTCAGAATCTAAAATTTTCTTGAAGTTTAGTGGCGGGGAAAAGGCCCGAGATCAAAGGTCGAGCAAATATTTAATCTGGGTCATAGATCTCATTAGGAGAGATCAACGGTGGAAAATAAACGCGGGAATCGGGAGTTCAAAATGTCGTTAAAGTTTTTCGTTAAAGGTCCAAACTCCCGAAACCTGAAATTAGCATGGGTCATCCGATCAAGCAGGACATGTGGAACCAGATCCAAACTGTGGAGAAAGTCATTTCGAGAAAAATGAAGTGAGGAATGCACAAATTTCCCAAATCCCAAAATGTTGAAGGCCCGAAGTCCTGAAGGCCCGAGGTCCTGAAGTGCTGAAATTAATTTGGACCACCCATCAACGGGTACATGTGGATAAAATCCGTGATCTCCAGATAAAGGCCCGAAGTAATCCTCAGTTGTTTAATTCATGAGGACGTGCGTCAGTATATCGCCAGCTCCGGGTAAAGGCCTTTGAGAGCCCAGGTTTGAGATTTCATTTTCCTAGAGTCCGGAGACCTGAAAGCGTCTCATTCATCTATCTCAAGGAGCCACGTGTCATCGAATCCTTAGCTCTGGAGGTTTTTCTTAGGGAAAATATAATTTGAAGTTTGAAAGGTCTGAAGCTTGAATCGTGAAGAAGGTCTCAGTCGTCGATTCGAAAAGGGAAGATCTGATCCATTGATTTGGAGGGGGAATATTTGAGTCACTGACCATGAAGCCTAATTCAAAATCATGATATCGACAACCACAGTCCATTGCAGGAACGCAACATGCTCGGGTGATAATTTTCTTGAGTGGTCCCAGAATTGAAACCATGGTAAGTCAAAAGCGATATGTGGCAAAGGGAGATGGATTGCGGGCCCAAAATCAGTCTAAATCCAAACCACCTTTGAGCAGCCCCACAACCATGTGCTCATATAACATCCTATCCAAGAGAAGCATGTGGTCTCCCCCTGAGCATTAAGCCGCATCGCAATCCTGTGAAAAGGCAGTTAATGAAAGAAGAGTTGGTGGTTGAAACCTCGGCTCACTCCATAAATGGAAGGCATGGAAGACCCATTCGTGGGGACAGAATCGTCAGCCCATGATACCCCTGTGGACATATTTTCCCGCAGACCCATGTCGATCTGAGTTTGTGTCTGATAGAGGGATACATGCATAGTCTGACAGAAGACTGTTCCAAGCAAAGCTTTAAATGTGGTGATCAGATCACACTCCTAAGAGTCGGGCACTAATATGAGTATAAAAGAGATCAATTTAGATTTTGTAAAAGGGGGGGTAGTTTTGGCCCAGACTGGGGGGGGATATTTGAGAGTTGTTATGAATGTATTTTTTTTGTAAGCCCGAGGGCCTAGATTGTAAATTGTTATGTTAATGAAGATTTCTTTAAGTTGTTATATCAGATCGTCTTCTTAGGTTTCATTTCCTATTTTCATTCTTGTCTTAATGTAATCTCTCTGATTTATGGATTCCTGAGGCGATGGAGGATTTGTTGTCATCATGCCCATATTTCATGGTTCAACAAACGTTTTTGTTTATTGTTCTTGTCTGAATGTAATCTCTTTGATTTATGGATTCCTGAGGCGATGGAGAATCGGTTTCCGTCATGCCCATCTTTCATTGTTCAGCAGATGTTTTTGTTTCTCGTTCTTGTCTGAATGTAATCTCTCTGATTTATGGATTCCTGAGGTGATGGAGGATTTGTTTCCATCATGCCCATATTTCATGGTTCAACATACCTCCTATGTTTTTCTTCTTGTCTGGATCATTGTAAACCCCCTGATTTCTGGATTCTTGAGGCGATAGAGAATCTACTATCATCTTGCCCAATTTTTTATGGTTTATCATTCAGACACTTTCTTCCTTTCTCCTTCCCACCACCATTTAAATCCTTTTTCTGATAGGGAGATTAAATGCCTTCATTGATCATATTGTTTATGAATCCATAGCCCAATGGCCCATCACTGATCTGCAGTGATCTTTGTATCTTTCCTTTCCTTAAAGTCTTGTTGACTCACCCACTCACACCCTTTTAATCCACAAATATTTTGATGGGTACTGGTATTATCCTCTTGCAATCGGAGGGTGACTCTCAGTGCTAAAGAACTCATATCCAATTGCTTTCCATCTCCGCACCTTGAATTCCTCCATTTCAAGGCACCATTCACCCACCACCGACTATCAAGTCATATCGTTGTTAACCGACTGTTGTAACTTTGTGAAGAGCTACCTCATATGAAGGCTATGGTCAAACCACTCATCCAAAAACCCATCTCAACTCAACTATTGTTCTCTATGATGCATGACATGAATATGTAATGATAGAAATTTTCCCAACCAGTGGCATGTTGTGGAGCTCCTCTAAGTTTCCTCAATTTGTTCACCGAAGTGATTCAACTTGTTGCAACCTAGAAATCCTCACCTTTGTGATCACTTCTATGATAACCCTCTACGCTTCTCTTATGTGATCAATTCTATGGTTATATATTTGACATGTCATGTGACAAATCCTATGTTCATCTACCTTGCCTAAGTGCTTAGTTCACCCAATATAATTTTCACCTAGTCTCTCCAAGGTGTGGACAACAATTCCAGCATTGACTTCCGCCACACATCAAACCAACCAAGTTTGTACCCATGCACTTGTCAACCAGTGTTCCCCTTGGGACCGGCGTGCCCCAATATCTTCGTCGCTTCAAACTTGGTCACTTCACACTTAATAAATGTTGTTGGTGCATATGAATTCCCAACTAGTGCAACACTCAGGTGCCTAAGCAACCCTAATTTTTGTCTCCTTAAGTACTTGGGGGAGGGATTATGTTCCCTTCTAGTCGAAGACCTTAAATCCTCCCCCACCTCAATTTGTTGACATCTCTGACAACATACACAAATCTACAATATCCAAGTCTCTACCTGAACTCCTGCCCCCATCACAACTAAGTCTGTTGGAAACCCCAAGTTTTGTACCAGCTGGAAACCCCAAATTTCCCTGCGAGGAGGAAACCTTAAGTTTCCACAAACCAAATTGTATTGCACCCAACTCTACACAATCTTTTGTGATGTTGTTTCCTTGTTGTTTGGTTCTATTGTTACTGTCCTTTCCTTCTACAACTAAATTTTTCCCACTTCACTTCAAAATTTCACCTAAGTGTTGAACTCATGTGATCTTGCATCTGCCCCCATACTTCAACCAACTCGACCATGTCTCTACACACTGAATTACCCCATGCCTTAGACTAATTACAAACTGAATTACACCATCACCAAGGTTGTGGGTAACAATTCTTTTGAGCTCAACACTCCACCATTCCTTGGCTTGCACCCAGTGTTCAATGTGGACATCCTTCAACCATTTTTTTATTGGACACCTCAGAGATCGCAAAACAGTTGAAACCAACATAGGTCAACCCTTACTACATGGAACAAGAATCCACTAATCAGATAGTGGACACATAGGTCAAAGGCACTCGCCAGCAGAGCATCCAGCTTTATTGGGTTGTCAAGGCAGGGTAGCTCCTACACCAAGGCAAGTGGATCACCTGGGATCAAATCCAACAAAAGTTTCCTCACCTGATGGGGGAACTCAATTCAATGGATACCATTGCTTCCTAAGGGGGGAGGATTGATCCAGATGGATATTGGTAGCCACCCACCTATTCCAACTGACTCTTCTTGTCATTTTTTAGTTCAACATGTTCTTTTGTACTTATTTGTAATTGTGGGTTATATACTTCTAGGGATGTATGAACTCCTATACATATTCCATGTGGATACTAGTGGCCTCTGACCTAATCCAACTAGATTATTTTGTATGCTTTCATTTCAGCACATCTTGTTGTACTTCCAGGGCCATTTTGGAGGCCTAAACAATGATTTTTTGGCTCACCATAGTAAAAATGTAGATAGATTCAAAGTTTGATAGTGTAATGTGTAGTTCTCTAAAATACCTTTCCAATGGGCTATCACACACCTAAAACAGAGGTCGTGTGAAAAATTTATGACCCTAGGAAGTTGAGATACCAGCTTACCCATAGGGGCCCACATGACTTTTGGCATTTCACCTCCTAGGGTTAGGTTTTTGGATGTATAGGGTTTTGGAATTCATGAGTAATATCAAAAAGTCCTCTAGAGCCTCATTGTAATCATTCCACTCAGGCGAATTCACGTAGTAGCCACATCTCTTCTTATAGATAGATACCACCATTTGTGATCCAGAATTGGATCTGGGAGCTTGATGGGGCTCAGAAAGACCTAAAAATCACAGTTCTCATAATGGATTCAAAATGAATGTGTGCATAGGCCTCTTCGATACGAACCCAATGCAACTTGAACGGGCTCAAACGGACATCGTATGCTCCAGATATGGCGATCTGTTAATTTTTCCAAACAGGCAAAAAATGATGACTGTACAGTCCGTACAGTTCCACGTGGAAGTTGACTGTACAGGTCATACATTTGTACAACTGACATGGAGATGACATGGCAGGTTTTGTACATCTGACTGGCAGGCACAGTTGGTGATGATGTGGCAGGGTCCATACAACTGACATTGCAGGATGACTGGACGTACGGATGGATGACATGTTGGGTAGGTACAGGTGGACTAATCTAGGATTGACACATGTCACCACTGCAAGGGTGACATGTGGAACTCCTATATGGTGTATGTAAGACACGTGGCATACTGTGACTGGGAAAGCTTGTTGACTAGGTACCAAACGTGGTCCAATCGCGTGTTGACAAGTGGCAGATCTCTTGGCATATGAAATGGTGCCACGTGGCCCAAACATGGGCTACCACGTGCACCCAGGAATTGGCTCAGTTCTTTGCAAAAATGTTTGGACTCTATGAGGTTCAACATTGTGACCTCCTAGCGAGCTACGGTTTGCCAGGGTCGGGCTAGCCAACCCACCCACAGTTGTTTCTTGTCATATATGCATTCAAACTTATATTTAAGTTTGAAATTGTAATATGTCTGGGCAGAAAAAAGGGTTGGGGCCTAGCCCCACCCCTCAGCGTAAACTTATACCATGGGACCACCACATATAACCTCAGCCCAAATCATTTAACTAATTTGCGCACGGAATGAGCTCTAGCCCAAGGTTTCAGAGCCACTATCCATACGACCCAGCACTTATATATAGTGTTTGGTGCGAAGCATAGGGGTTAGCCTCAGTCGGTCGGGCTAGCCCACCGACCAGGGGCTTAACCACCGGGTAATGACCAGGGGGGGAGAACTATACAGAGCGCAAAGGACATGGCCACTCCAGGAGCCTATAATGGAGTGGGGCCAGTGCACTAAGCACCGACGCTAGGCCACATGCAGGTACCCCATGTGACCAGTGGTGCAGAAGTAAAGGGGGTTGCACCCTTATTTACACAAAAGTGGGTATTTAACTTTATATTAAGATATTTTATGGTTTTATTCAGCAGATTTGGAGATTTTTGGCCTTTTTGGGGGGATATTGGGCACTTTTTTAGGCCAGATCTTCGGGAGAAGTTGGGAGATGGTTACCAACTTCATATATATATAAACTAGGCCTTCTTGAGGCCATGATAGGACATTCAGAGTAGGTTTATGCTAAATATTTTCCAAGTCGAATCCATTTTTATGCAGGGAAGTTGTTGAGGAGCGCACCTTTGTGGGCCATTTCTAGGAGCTTCGGTCTTCCGATTTGAGTGTCGTTTCTTTTGTTGGGTTCTAGACATAAGGTAGAACAAGACTAGATCATTTTTGTAACCTTTTGGAATTGTTGTGATGTACTTTTAAATATTTGAACAGAAATAATAAAGCCTCACCCACTGAGACAAAGGCTCGGAGACATAGGCGAGATTGTCGAACTCTGTTATCACATTGGTGTTTATGGTTTGTTGTTGTTTACGATTTATTTCAGATATGTATATGTTTATGTGGATGTCATATTTATTCCTCTTTCATTCAGCTTCCTAAATGGATAATAAACACATGCTCAAATGACTCAACCATTGTCATTTAAAAGATCTTTTCGGATCAAGTGGTATCAGAACTAGTTGACGTTTGGATTTGAGTTTTGCATGTTAACCAGGAAAAAGCTACATCGTGTTGAAGGTGAGCTTGTTGAAGAGAATCCATTGATTGGATTGAGAAAGAGAACTTCTCAAAGCGAGAGGATGGCATCGGAAGAGGGACTCTCTCGGGATGAGAAAGAGTTTCAAAAACATTTCTTTGTTATGTTGGAGATGATGAAGGTTTTGTATGATGATTACTTGGAACATAAGAGACCAGTTCTTGATGAATCTTCAAAGGTCAAAAGTGAAGAAAGAGAGGATCCTCCTCAAGTTTCTCCTTCACCTCCATCTTCACCTCCTTCTTCTCCTTCTTCTTCAAGTTCAAGTTCTAAATCCAATGCAAAGAAACATGTCTTTAAACATAAGAATGAAATGTATTTATTAAAACTTGATGTTAAATTCGAATTACCCATGTATGATGGTGAATTTAATGGAGAGAGACTTGACAATTGGGTCAAACAAATGGAGGTTTATTGCAGTGTGCAACATATCAAGGATGAGGCAACTCAGATCAAGTTGGCATCTCTTAGACTTGCAGACACAACACTCATATGGTGGCAAAGCAAGTTGAAAAATGGCATGCAACAAGTTGGTAATGTATTTCCATATTGGAAAAGTTTCATTTATGCACTTAGGAAGCAATTATGTCCTTTGGGTTATAAAGAGAAAGCATGAATTGAATGGAAAGATTTAAAACTAAGAAAAGGACAAACAGTGCAAGAATACACAGATGGATTTTGTAAAATGGAATTGATGTTAGATATTCCTTTACATACCCAAGAAACTCTTATGAACTATATAGGAGGCTTACCTGCACATATTTGAAATATTGTATTCATGTTTGGACCAACTAATCTTGATGAGGTTTTTGTTCAAGTGACATACATTGAAGCACGGAAAACAGGTGTTGGTGTATCAGGGGAGTCGTCTTCAAGGAAAGAGGACAAAAGGAAGTGGCATGGAAAGAATTCAAATTCAATGGTGAGAAAGGAAGAGAAGCCCTCTTGCAAGCATTGCAAGAAAGAGGGGCATGATGAGGATCGTTGTTGGAAATTGCAACCCGAGAATAGGCCAAAGTGGTTCAAGGAAAATAAAGGGAGGCAAACAGTTGCAGCAACAACACGACCAACAAACTTGGGATCAGATTCAGGGGATGAATCTATAGTCTCATTGGTTGGTATGATAGGTAAAATTGGTGAAGGATTTGATTGTAGAAGTAACTTGTTTCACATAAGGGTCACCATGAGGCACACTAAGGTCGATACATTGATAGATAGTGGATCTCAATCTAACTTAATTTCAGAGGAATTGGTTAAGAAATTGGGATTAAAAACACAGATGCATCATAAGCCTTACACACTTAAATGGATAAGCAATAATCATCAAATGCACATAACCAAGCAGTGCACATTAAAATTTGATATTTCATGTAAGTTTGTAGATGAGGTAACATGTGATGTGGTGCCACTAAGTGAATGTGGAACGGTCTTAGGCAATCCATACTTGTATGATCATAAAGAAATATTCTACATGGTAAAGAATCAATAGCATTTAACCAAAGCAGGTCAAGAATATGTGGTTCATGCTCATCATGTAAAGGCAAATAAAACTCTTCAAACAATGGAATAATTAAAGAAGGCGGCTCAAGAAAGCAACACACCTATAATTGTTTCAAATCAAGTAATTGATCTTAAGCAAGAACAGGACATGATTGTAGAATGGAAAATCAATCACATTTTGCTTCAAGATAAGTTAATGTCATGCAAATATTACAAACATGTCATCTCATTTGCAGTTGTATTTTTGATGCTATCATTAGTAATGTTGTCAACATGGATGATAGTGGCTTCAATAAGATGTGACATGGTACAAATGGCTAACAATATGTTGTTAGTTATCATGATTGTGTTACAGTTGATCTTGATGAGACAGGTGCACATGACAGAGTTCAAAGATAGGGAACAAGTCGGGTGGTCTATTCTGAGCTTGATGACTAGTCAATAACCTTTTTTAGGACCAAAAGGTCATTAGTGGGGAGGTGTGATGCAGAATTGGATCCAGGAGCTTGATGGGGCTCAAAAAGGCCTAAAAGTCAAAGTTCTCATAATGGCTTCAAAATGAATGTGTGCATAGGCCTCATCGATATGAACCCAACGCAACTTGAGCGAGCTCAAACAGACGTCGTATGCTCCAGATATGGTGATCTGTTCATTTTGCCAAACAGGAAAAAAAAGATGATTATATAGTCCGTACAGTGCCACGTGGCAGCTGATTGTATAGGCCGTACGGATTTCCACTGACTTGGCGATGATGTTTCAGGGTCTTTACAGCTGACATAGTAGGCACATTAAGCAATGACATGGCAGGGTCCGTACAACTGACATGGTAGGATGATTGGATGAACGAATGGATGACGTGTTGGGTAGGTACAGGTGGACCAATCCAGGAGTGACACATGTCACCACTGCAAGGGTGACAAATTGCATGCTCATACGATGTACATATGACATGTCGTAGACGGTGATTGGAAAATCTTGTTGACTGGGTAGCAAACGTGTTCCAATCGTGTGCTGACAAGTGGCAGATCTCTTGGCGTATGAAACAGTGCCACGTGGCCCAGACATGGGCTACCACTTGGAACCCATAAATTGGCTCGTTTCTTTGTAAAAAAAATTGGAATCTATGAGGTTCGACCTTGTGACCTCCCACTAGGCTAGGGTTTGCGAGGGTTGGCCTAGCCAACCCGCTCGCAGTTGTTTCTTGTCATATATGTATTCAAACTTGTATTTAAGTTTGAAATTGTAATATGTCTAGGTAGAAAAAAGGGTTGGGGCCTAGCCCCAATCCTCGACATAAACTTATACCATGGGACCACTGCATATAACCCTGGACCAAAGCGTTTAACTAATTCGTGTGCAGAATGGGCTCTAGCCCAGGGTCTTGGAGCCACTAGTCATATGACCCGACACCTATATATAGTGTTTGGTGCAGAGCATAGGGGTTAGCCCCAGTCGGTCGAGCTAGCCCATCAACCAGGGGCTTAACCACTGGCTAATGACTAGGGGGTCTGAACTATACAGAGCGCAGAGGACAGGGCCACATGGCCTATAATGCGACCAGGAGCCTGTAATGGACGGGGCCCAGTGCACTAAGCACCAGCGCTAGGCCACGTGCAAGTAACCCATGTGACTAGTGGCATGGAAGTAAAGGGGGTTTCACCCTTATTTGCACAAAAGTGGGTATTTAACTTTATATTAAGAGATTTTATGGTTTTATTCAGCAGATTTGGAGATTTTTGGCCTTTTTGGGGGGATATTAGGCCCTTTTTTAGGCCAGATATTGGGGAGAAGTTTTGAGATGGTTACCAACTTTAGATGTATATAAATAAGGCCTTATTGAGGCAATGAGAGGACATTCAGAGCAGGTTTATGCTGAATATTTTCCAAGACAAAGCCATTTTTATGTAGGGAAGTTGTTGAGGAGCACACCTTTGCAGGCCATTTTTGGGAGCTTCAGTCATCCGATTTGAGTGTCGTTTCTTTTGTTGGGTTCTAGAGATCTGGTAGAACAAGACCAGATCAGTTTTGTAACCTTTTGGCACTACTGTGATGTACTTTTAAAAATTCAAACAGAAATAAGAAAGCCTCACCCACTGAGACCAAGGCCTGGAGACGTAGGTGAGATTGTCGAACTCCATTATCACATTGGTGTTTATGGTTTGTTATTGTTTATTATTTATTTCAGATCTGTATATGTTTATGTGGCTATCATATTTATTCCTCTTTCATTTAGCTTCCTAAATGGTTAATAAGCACATGCTTAAATAACTCAACCATTGTCATTTAAAAGATGTTTTCAGATCAATTCGAGCAAGTGTTTTAGTTCTACAGTTTTACAATTTCAGCCTATTTCATTTATTCAATAGAAGATATTGTTCACTGGATATTTGTGTTGTTCTTAATATCTCTATGTTTATTGTATTCAATTTGTTAATCAATTCGTTCCTCTCCTAAATCTGGATCAGTGGTATCAGAGCGGTTTGCTCTTCATGCATGTCCCCGACAAGATTTGGGTACAAGAAGTTGGGACTCGAACCAATCGATTCGTTGCAAGATCGGTCGCATCGAGCCCGATAAAAATGCATCGGAAATGAAAATAAAGATGATGGAGAAGGAGATCCTTTTAAAATGTTGCTCGAGGAAGCCCTTGTGCGACAAAGGAACAAAATGATGGACAAAATTGTGTAGATCCTTCGGTGACTACCCACAGGAGAAGCATCTTCATCAAGCAGCCATGAAACCCCCTTCAAGATACATGTAAATTTTGATATTCCATTATTTGAAGGATCAATAGATGCAGATGTTGTAGATAAATGGTTGAATTTGATCGAAGAGTATCTTTCGGTCCATAATTTTTCCGATAGGGAAAAAGATTACTTTTGCACTCCTCAAGGTTGTCCCCCATGTTAAGGATTGGTGGGACACTTACTCTGAGAAAAGGGCCATAGAGGAATCTACAATATTTGTGGTTTCCCCTACATGGATTCCTTCCAATATTCCATTAAAGAACAACACTACCATGTTGGAAGCTACGAGGACCAGTACACCAGATGGACCACCCTGCGTCAAGAAAGGGACCAGACAGTACCAGATTTCACCAATATTTTACATACCTTGCGCACCAAATTGGGTATCAAAGACTCTGAGAGAGATATGGTGCTCAAATATCATGGTTGTTTGCATAGATACATTCAAACAAAATTGGATTTTCTGGACATCACTTTAGTAGGTACGGCTTATAGATATGCTTTCAAGATCGAGCTGAAATTTAAGCAGAAGAGGCGAGAGTTTGGATCTGTAAACTCCTCACAGCTGAAGCAAGGCAAAGGTGGCCCCAACCCACACAGTAAGGGATATAGAAAATATGGCCACTCTCAGGACAACCAGTCCAAGCCACAACACAATAAGGGCAATGAGAAGACGAAGAAGGACACGAGAAAATGGTGTGAATACCATACAATCCCTTGGCACAACACTGAATAATTTTTCTCCAAGAAGTCACTCGTGACCAATATGAAGGATTTTGAGTCAAAGGCCTATTCATATTGCAATTCAAATCCAAGAGGGAAGTGGATTATTGATGTTGAATCCAGTTCCATTGTCTCTACCACCAAAGTCCGGCCAAGCGAACCAAAAGAACTAGAGGAAGGGGAACGCCTCTTTCACTCACCGATGTGGGTAAAGGGGGCTCCACTTCATTTCTTTGTTGATAGCAGTAGTCAGAAGAACCTGATCTCAGCAAAGGTTTTCAAGTGACTGGACCTACCAAAGACACTGCACCCGCAACCCTACACCATCGGCTGGCTTTGCCAAGGAAGATATCTTTGTGTCAACCAACAGTGTCTTATGCCCTATGACATCAAGCCCTTCAAATATGAGGTATTGTGTGATATTTCTCCCATTAAATTTTGTGATGTTCTTTTAGGACAACCATATTTGTGGAAGCGTCATGTTGTGTATGAGTCTAGACCTCACAGTGTTATTATTACTTTGGGTAGACAATTGTACATGATACCAGAGGTAGCATTGCCTACCTCTATTTCTTTAATTTCTGCTAAGCAATGTAGTAAGGTCATTTTACAGACCGAGAAGTTTGTCTTCGTTGTGATCTATGCTCACAGTAAGCAGAAGGTTTCTTCTACATATGTGGCATATACACAGATCCTCTCTTTGCAGCAAAAGAAAGAGAATGGAATCGTGGAAGAGTATATATACATCTTCTCCTCACCCACAGGGGTACCTAAGCACTGCCAAGTCAAGCATCCAATTGATCTAACCCCCGATGCACCTTTTCCGAATGAACTAGTATAGCATCGCTCATTGATGGAAAATGAAGAAATCAAGCATCAAATCCAAGAGCTTCTTAAAAAGGGGCACATCGGACCCAACTCATCCCCTTGCGGAAGCCCAATTGTACTGGTGGAGAAGAAGGAAGGGACATGGATACTTTGCATTGATTACAGATCATTAAACAAAATCACAGTTAGAAACTGGTACCCAATTCCTAGGATTGATGACCTTCTTGACCAACTCAAGGGGGAAAATTTCTTTAGTAAGATTGACCTAAAGTCTGGCTACCACTAGTTTCTCATTGAACCAACTGATGTCTAGAAGACATATTTCAAATCTAAATAAGGTCTCTTCGAATGGTTGGTCATGAACTTTGGTGTAACAAATGCACCAGCCACTTTCATGAGGTTGATGGATGATGTATTGAGACCCTTCACCAACTCTTTTGTGGTGTCATATTTGGATGACATCCTCATCTTCAACATAACTTGGGAGGAACACATGTGGCATATTACATAGGTTTTGAGAACTCTATGGTAGCACAAGTTATATGCCAACTTGGTAAAATGTTCCTTTGGCATGAACAAGGTCCAATACTTGGGCTACATTTTTTATGAGCATGGGGTACATGTCTATCCCACAAAGATCCAAGTCATCCATGACTGGCTAGCCCCGACCACACTAACTGAGCTTCAGATATTCTTGGTACTAGCTAATTTCTACCGATGGTTCATATTGGGATTCTCCCATATTGCATGGGACCTCATCCATGTGATTAAGGGCAATGGCAGGGTAAATTTTGTGTGGGGTAAGGAACAACAACAAGAATTTGATGAGTTGAAGCATCGCTTTTGCTCAGCTCTAGTACTCTCCTTTCCTAATCTTCAACAATTGTTTCAGATTGAGACTGATGCATCTGACTATGTTGTAGGTGCATTTCTCACTCAGCATGATCATCTAGTGGCATACCATAGTGAGACACTCTCAACTACTGTCTGGAAATACCCCACCTATGACAAGGAAAAGTATTCCATTTTACAAGCTCGTCGTCAATGGAAAAACTACAGTCTAGGAAAGGAGATGATCATCCACACTGATCACAAGCCTCTACAGTTCATACAGACATAGGGGAAGTTGCAGAATGATCTCCATCAAAAGTGGTCCACCTACCTACAACAGATCCATCTCAACATCAAGTATAAGACAGGGAGCACAAATTGTGTCGTGACTGCCTCAGTCGACCTCTTGTAGTTGCACTCACCACTATGCTTTGTTCCTATGGACATGAGGCATTTTAGTGGCCCCAATTTTATCAGCAAGATTTGGACTTCACCACCACCTATCATCTCTTGGGTACATGCGTGATTGTCATCGATTTTAACATTCAGGACTGGTTGTTATGCCATCTGGGCCATCTCTGTGTTCCTGCAAGCGAGTGTGCAAAGTTGATTTTGGAATCCCACTACAATCGGGTGGCAGGACATTTTGGCATGGACAAAACTATGTTCATTCTCCAGAAACATTTTTATTGGCCAAAACTTCGATAGGACGTCAGCAAGTATATCATATCTTGCACTTCCTTTTCCATTGAAAAGCCAACCATCAAGAAGCAAGGATTATACACCCCTCTTCCTACCCCCGAGAAGCCTTGGGAATCCATCTCAATTGATTACATGTCTGGCCTTTCATCCACCAAGCAAGGCAATGATTGTGTATTTGTGGTCGTTGATCGATTTTCGAAGATGGCCATCCTCACAGCTTGCAAGAAGAACATCACAACAAAAGATACTTCCAATATCTTCTTTGAACAAGTGTGGGTCCATTTTGGAATACCACGAACCATCATCTTCGACCGGGACAATAGGTTCCTCAGCGCATTATGGTCGAGTCTTTGGTCAATGTTGGACACCAAGCTCACTAAATCCACTGCTTTCCACCCTCAAATAGACATCCAAATAGCGGTCGTCAATCAAATGATTTTTCACATCCTGCACATATACAACTCTAAGCATCCACATACATCAGATCAGAGTCTCCCCTATGTTCATCACAGTTACAACAGGGCTCTCCATATCTCCACTGGCCATAGCCCATTTCAGGTGAGACTGGGATTCCAACCCTTAGGTCCCATTAATGTTGCACTACCTCTAGACACCACACAAACAAAATCTTCCCATGCTCAGTCTAAGACCGACAAAGCCACCAGATCCATTGAGAAGATTCAGCACACCCGCCAACAGGTCCAAGAGAGTTCCTAGAAATCCAATGCTAAGTACAAGCAACACCATGATCAACACAGGGTACCACATCAGTTTCAGTTTGGAGACAAGGTCTGGATACACTTGCAAAAGGAGCATCTTGCAGGTCCCCATCAGAAGCTCCAGCTACTTCGTTATGGATGTTACACCATCACCAAGGTTGTGGGTAACAATTATTTTGAGCTCAGCACTCCACCATTCCTTGGCTTACACCTAGTTCTCAATGTGGACCTCCTTTGGCCATACTTTCCAACATTATTGGACAACTCAACGATCACAGAACAGCTGACACCAACATAGCTCAACCTTGACTGCATGGAATAGGCATCCGCTAATTAGATAGTGGAAACACGGGTCAAGAGCACTCGCCAGCAGAGGATCCAATTTTATCAAGTTGTCAAGGCAGGGAAATGCCTACACCAAGGAAAGTGGCTCACCCGGGGCCAAATCCAACAAAAGTTTCCTCACCTGATGGGGGAACTCAATGCAATGGAGACCATTGCTTCCTAAAATATGGTGTAATGTGTATTTCTATAAAATACCTTTCCAATGGGATATCACGCGCCTAAAACAAAGGTCGTATGCAAAAGTTACAACCCAGGGAAATTGAGGTACCAACTTACCCATAGAGGCCCACATGACTTTTGGCATTTCACCTCCTAGGGTTAGTTTTTTGGATTTCTAGGGTTTTGGAATTCATGAGTAATATTAAAAAGGCCTCTGGAGCCTCATTGTAATCATTCTACTCAGACGGATGCGTGTAGCAGCCACATCTCTTCTCAAAGATAACTACCACCATTCAAGCAAGTGTTTCAGTTCTGTGGTTTTACAGTTTCAGCCTATTTCATTTTTTCAATAGAAGATATTGTTCACTAGATATATGTGTTGGTAATTGTATCTCTATGTTTATTGTATTCATTCTACTAATCAGTTCATTCCACTCCTAATTTTGGATCAAAAGGTGATTGAACACCACCCAAGTCACTTGGTTTGTGTTATGCCCATTCGATTGACTTCCAACAATTCTTGGTTGAATTCTCTCATGACTCCACACATCTCCTAGAACAAAACTGCCTTACACCTCCTGCAAGAATCCAAAATATGGCATTGTTGTCGCGACTGTCAAGTCATTGCATGACCCAACAAATCTTGCTAAGGCACCAAGCACCAGGCCACCTTAGCCATCCTCTCAAAATTGACAGGTTTAGACTACTTCACCAAAAAGACTTGTCCAATGCACCTCATGAAAGAGTTAGGAAAATTCCTCAAGCCACCACCATGACTGCATCTGAAATCTTCCTAAGTCCACCACAAGACTCATCCATGCAGGTTTTCCCAAGCTCTTTGTACATTCGAATAACCAATGCGTCCCAACTACGACATGACATATTTGAATATGCATCACTTGAGTCACCCTCAAGTATTTCATCTCTCGTCATAGAAACATATTTCACTTGAACCACCAAGTCATCTGACTTACCTTCAAAGAAATCATTTGAACACTTAGGAAATGCAAGAAATCGAAACCATCCATACTTTTTCAATGACATCCTTCGTTGCACCCATGGTTCAATTCTATTGTCTTGGGCCTTCTCTTTTCCAAGCAACTGAATCTATGTGTGATCTCCCCTCAATCATCGTTCACAACTCTAGAAACCTACAATACTTTCATTGAGATACAAGGTTGAGTCCATTTGTCCACTTTAGAAATCCATCTAAGTCCCAAACTTTGCATGCAACTAGTCGAACTCATCTCCAATGTCTTTCCATATTCGCACCTTGATTGCCTCCTCTTCAAGAAACCATGCACCCACCGCATGAATATCAAGTCATACTACTACTAACTGATTGTTGTAACTCTACAAAGAGCTACCTTATCTAAAGGCTACGATCAAGCCACTCGTCCAACAACCCAACTCAACTCAATTGTTATTTTCGACGATGCACAACATGAATACATCATGATGGAAATGTGCCCAACTAACGAATGGTTATGGAGCTCCTCTAATTCACTTCAAGTCGTTCACCCAAGTGCTTCAACTTGTTTCAACCTAGAATTTCTCTCTTTCGCAATCACTTATGTGATCACCCTCTATGCTTCTCTTATATGACCACTTCCACGGTTAGATATGCAACAAGTCATGCAACAAATCCTTCATTCATCTATATTACCAAGTGCTTATTTCACCGAGTGAACTTTGCGCTTGGTCTCTCCATGGTGTGCACAATAGGTCGATCACTGACTTTCGTCACACATCAAACCAACCAAGTTTGTACCCAAATTGTCTATGTGATCAAGTCTACAACAAGTTATACTATGAACTCTGCCATCAGTTATGTGATCACCCACCCTGTCTAAGTACTTTGTTTCACCACAAACTCAACTCTCAGTCTGCACAAGGTGTGTGCTCAGATCAACCCTCCACCACACTATCAATCAAGCATATGTTGTAAATCTTATGTAAAGTCTGCGATGAACCAATTCACTCCACTAAACAGTTCACTAAGTCTGCAAATGTTCCCACTAAACCAACTTTGCAACAAACAAAATTCTCAACAACTGCACCCCACCATAACTTTTTTGAATGCAAGAGTGGTGAAGAGCACCAAATTTCTCTGATACTATCTATCATTGAGATAGTGGTGAAGATCTCACCAACCCTTCATCAAAATATGCAATGAATAATCTTTGATACCATATGTCGCATCAAAACATTGTTCCTAGCCAAATCTTGTGATCATGCTCCTCTTGAGGGAATGAGGCACCATGACGTTTCTCACTTGGATGCTTGGAAACACCAAGGATAATTCTTCCAAACTATGTCTCTTAACCTAGAGCATACTCATACTCCATTCTAGGCTACCAGTGAGTCACACTCCTACTATAGTGCAACTTTTTTATACTTAGAAAATTGTTAACAACTTAACACTTAGTCATATATAGGCATACATCCTAAACATGAGAAATCAAGAGAATAATTATGGAACAAATTAAAGACAACAAAGAAACAGTGTGGCAACACGAACCGTCCCTAACACTTGGTTAAGTATTTGTAATATTGAAACAATTACAATATGAACACTATCGAGTTAGTTTACAGTTGTTTATAGTTACACAACTTGCCTCACCTCACCAAGACACTCATATACATATTTATCACACCAAGACTATCTGTCACAACCGTATTTGAAACCTCATACGGTGCACATCAGATGTTCCCTCAACCACATACTTGTTCTCTCTTCGTTACCACAAACTTCACCAAGTTAACATAGACCTACAATTTTGTCTACTGCATGCCTCCTCAGACCTGCAATAAGAATTACCCCAAACCCAACCAAAATGAAGGTATCCCCATTTTTCTCCACCAATATCTCCTCAAGGTAGAACAAGTCCTTCCAAGTGGAGCGACTTGGCTCCTTGAGGGAGCTCACCCCTCTTCATCTAAGTCTTCCTCAGAATCAAAGAGTTGATCTTGCTCTCCTTGTCTTAAAATATTCCTTCCTTGGTTCTGTGTTTTTGTTCTCTTATAGGGACTCCAAAGGTCACCATTGCAAATTGTCATGTCCTTTGGGGATATTTTTCCCCTTCACAAACCCATGTGTCTAAACAAATTGGTGCTCCCCTTCATGGACCCGATCAACCAAATGAATCTTTGCACCCTATAGCGAACCTAATAGCCCAAACGAACCCATGAGCTTATCAATTGTCATTCACCTTGTGACTAGTGCACCCAACCTTGGTGTGCCCCTCATGGTGGCACGCCCCAATATCTTGGTCACTTCACACTTTGGAAATTCTTTTGATGAATCTGCATGCCCAAGGTGCCCACTTTCCCAACTAGTGCAACACTTGGGTTTCGGAGCAACCCTAAGTTTTGTCTCCTTGAGGAATTGGGATAAAGTATTCATGCCCTTCTAGCCAAAGACCTTACATCCTCCCCCACCTCAAGTTGTTTCCTTCCCCAACAACATCCACAAAATATGTGATCTCCAAGTGTTCACCACAACTTGTGCCCCCATCGCAACTAAGTCTGATGGAAACACCAAGTTTTGTGCCAATTGGAAACCCAAATTTCTTTGCAAAGTGGAAACCACAAGTTTTCACAAACCAAACCGTATTACACCCAAATCCACACAATCTGATGCGATGTTTTTTCCTTGTTCTTGTTCAATTTTGTTGTTGTTTTTGTTTCTTACTACAACTGACTGTTTCCCACTTCACTTCAAAATTTCACGTAAGTGTTGAAATCTTGTGATCTTGTTGTTTCTCCCATACTTCAACCAACTCTTCCATGTCTCTGCGCACTAAATTACCCATTCCTTGGACTTATTAGGTAGTTATTCCAACCATCATTCCCAACTCATGAGAATTCACTTCCTCATGTCCAAACTTAGTCTTTTCTGTCACATATTCGTCACTTTGTCCAACTCCGAATACTGAGGAAAGTGTCCACTCTTGCCTCACTATTTTTGTCATCATTTTATCTTCACCAAGGAGATCCTCCACAATGTCTAAGTGTTGCAATTATGACCTATTGGTGTGTTTGTACCTTTGACCCCCTTTTCATGTTGTTGTTCTCACCCAAGTCGTGAACTAGTTGAATGGTCAGTCCAACCATCACACTCCTTGAGACTGCACACCCTCATGCATAAACTAGTCACTTTCTTTCACAATTTGGTCCATGTGCACAACCCTTAGATCAAGGCAAGGTCACCCCTCACCTTGTTTCACTATGAGTTCACCTTGAAACAAATTCTTATGTGGAAACTTGACTCCATTGTCCACATCATGGCACATTTATCCAATCTTTGCATCAAGGATTGCATGTCCAAATTGTCTTGGTCTCATTACTTCATCACTTGTCCATGATTTTGCATCTACCATTGTATTCCTTAGAATGGTTAGGCTTTACCCTCAACCATGTTTCCCAAAGCAAGAGAAACACCCATTCCCAAGTAATATCTTCATGCTACAATTTGCATGTCCGCACAATCCTCCAAACGAAGGAAAGTCCTCAACTCACCTCCTTTCACCAAGTCACCTCTTTCTAACTCAACATATAATATGTGTTTGGCCAACATTCCCTCACTCTTAAAATTTACAAATGAACTATCCATAGTGCTCCAAGTACAATGAGTCACCTCAAATAACTTTCATTCCTTAGGCACATTCACACCAATACCTCTAGTGACTCCAACCAATAACCCTCTCAGATCTTTGAGGCATCACACAATCATCTACAAGTCACCAAGGTGCACTCTGCCTCATCCAATGTCCCATACCAAGGGAAATTTAACACCACCCAAATCACATGGTCTTTGTTATTCCCTTTCAAGTTGACTTCCAACAATTTTTGTTCTACTTCTTTGTTGACTTCGTCCACTCCTAGAATGAAACTTCCTTACACCTCATGCAAGAATCTAAACTGTGGTACTGTCATCTTCATTGTCAAGTCATCACATGGCCCAGTGAATCTGGATAAGGCACCAAGAACCAGGGAATCTCACCCATCCTCTCAAACTCAACACATACAGACCTTACTACCTACTTCACCGCAACAAATTTTCCATTGTGTCTCATCAAAGAGTTAGGAAGCTTCCTCAAGCCACCTCCACGAATGCATCTCAAATTTTCCCAATTCCACCATAGGAATCATCTAAGGAGGTCATCCCAATTTCTTTGCATATTCTCCTAACCAAGACATCCCAATTGCTACATGACTTCTTCAAATTTTCATCACTTGAATCACCCTCAAGTTTCTTCGTTCTCACCACAAAAACATATTGCACTTGAACCACCAAGTCATCTAACTTCCCTTCAAAGAACTCATTGCAACACCTAGTAAATGTAAGAACTCAAAACCAACCATACTTTTCCAACAACATCATTCACAACACCCATGTTTTAATTCTATTTTCTTGGACCTTCTCTTCCCCAAGAAACCAAACCTCCAAATGAACTCCCCTCAATCACCATCTGCGGCTCCAAAAACATACAAGACTCATCTCCCAAACTTCTAAGTCCCAAAATTCACATGCAACTTTTCAAACTCATCTCCAATGTCTTGCCATCTCCACACCTTAAATTCTTCCTCTTCAAGGCACCATGCACCCACCACCCGACTATCAAGTCAAATTGTTGCTAACCGAGTGTTGTAACTCTACGAAGAGATACCTCATCTAAAGGTTGTGGTCAACACACTCATCCAACAACCAAACTCAACTCAAATGATGTTCTCAATGATGCGTGTCATGAATACGTCATGATGGAAACATGTCCAACCAACATACTATTGTGGAGCTCCTCTAAGTCACCTCAAGTCGTTCACCCAAGTGCTTCAACTTGTTGCAACCTATAATTGCTCCCCTTTGTGATCACCCTATCCACTTCTCTTTTGTGATTCACTTCTGCATTTAGATCTATGACAAGTCCTGCGACAAGTATTGGGTTCATCTTTCTTTTCCAAGTGCTCAGTTCACCAAATGAACTATGTGTTTGGTCACTCCAAGGTGTGCACAACAAATCCGACACTGACTTTAGTCGCACATCAAACCAATAAAGTTTGTAATTAAATTGTCTTTGTGATCAAGTCTATGACAAGTTCTGCGATGAACTTTTCCATGAGATATGTGATGACCCACCTTGTCCAAGTACTTTGTTTCACCACATACTCCACTCCTAGTCTGCACAAGGTGTGCACGCATATCCACCTTCCACTGAATTATCAACTGAACCTCTATCGTAAGTCTAATGCAAAGTCTGTGAATGTTCCCATTGAAAAAACTTTGCAACAAACAACCTACTCAACAAGTGCGCCCCACCACAATTGTTCTGACTGCAAGTGTGGTGAAGAGAACCAAACTTCTTTGATACCATATGTCGTTGATATAGTGGTGAATATCTCACCAACCCTTCATCAAAATATGCAATGAAAAACCCTTGATACCATTTGGCATGTCCCCACAGTGTGGCTAGTCAAATCTTGTGACCGTGCACCTCTTGAGGGCATGCGACACTACAATGTTTCTCACTTGGATGCTTGGAAAAAACAAGTATACTTATTCCAAACTACACCTCTTCACATAGAGAATATCCATACTTCATTCTAGGCTACCTGCAAGTCACACTCCTACTCTAGTGTAACTCTTGTATGCTTAGACAATTGTTAACAACTTAACACTTAGTCATATATAAGCATACAAACATGAACATGAGAAATTCCCATGCCTAAGTAATCCCTTCATGTTGCAATTTGTATGTCTGCACAATCCTCCAAATGAAGGAAACACCTCAACTCACCTCCTTTCTTCAAGTCACCTCTTCACAACTCAACATCTACGATGAGTGTGGCCAACACGCCCTAACTCATCAAACATCCAAATGAGTTGTCCAAAGTGATCCAAGTAGAGTGAGTCACCTCAAAGAAATTCCATGACTTGGGCACGTTTACACCAATAATTCTACCGACTCCAACCAATGACCCTCCCAAATCTCGGAGTCATCGCACAATCATCCACAAGACACCAAGGTGTGTTTTTCCTCATCCAATGTCCCATATCAAAGGTGATCGAACAACACCCAAGTCACTTGGTATGCATTTTTCCCATTCATGTTGACTGCAAACAATTCTTGGTAAACTTCTCTACTAAATCCATCCATCTCCTAGAATGGAACTGCCTTGCACCTCATACAAGTTTCCAAACTCTGGCACTCGTCATGATGGTCAGGTCATCGCATGACCCAAATAATCTGGCTAAAGCACCAAGCACCAAGGAACCTCACCTATCCTCTCAAACTTGGAATGTACAAACTCCACTGCCGACTTCACTGCAACAACCTGTACAATATGCCTCATAAAAGAGTTTGGCAGCTTCCTCAAGCCACCTCCATGACTGCATTCCAAATCTGACTATGTTAAGCCCTAATATTAGCTCATTACCACTTAATTGGGGCATATTAGATTAGTAATGTTATTTTATTTATGTCGGCTTTAGGCCATTAGTTGTAATTCAGATTATTAATGTTATTTTATTTATGTTGGCTTTAGGCCATTAAACCTCCTAGTCTCCTATATATACCAAGGAGACATTTTCATTTTGAATCATCTTGGACTTGAACATTTAAGTGGGGTAAAAGGAGGTTGCCCCCTCGAAGAGGCTT
>JASDQU011246052.1:9279-21739 GCA_032191745.1 Picea mariana | reverse complement strand
TGTCCCTACGCATTTCTTCACCTTCATGAAGAGTCCAAGTAGGATTTTCTGGAGGCTTATTTGGTGTAGAAGTTACCTTTTTGGGTGGCATGTTGGCCAAGTATCACTTTTGAACCTTGATTTTGAGGTGGTTCTTCTAGACAATATTTCTTCTGTTGAATCTCCCAATTTTTGGCCTTTCTGGGTATGAAACTTTCTCTTATGTATTTCTTTGATATTTCTTCTCTTGAATTCCATAGGTCTGATCAAAATTGGATGTGCCAAGTGGAGTTTATGGTAACTTCCCCACAACTTGCCGATTTTTGGCCTTTCCAGGAGATCTGACTTGTATAGTGTGCCTCACACAAAATAATTGATATCAAATTCTGAAACTCGCACCCAAAATACTACAGACTGTTCACGATCCAATACAACCAGTCCCACACAATTTGGATACTCTAGGAAGAAGTTAAGATTTTTTTACCTTGAACACCTTCTTGAGACTGGCCAATAGGACTAGTCAGATACCCTATCTTACACATGGTGTATATAAAAATTTAAGATGACCCAGAAGCTTAAAATTTTACCACAGATACATTACTAATTTCTGTAAATGGAATCTGGAGTTTAGGGTCTAAAACGTTACATAAATTTTTTTATAGCGAAAATTCCGCAAAGACTCATTTCAGGATGATTCCAGAACCCTATCTTGTATAGGTTGTATCTCCAAAAGTATAAGGCCTCAGGAGATGAATTTTGAACCCAACGTACCTTGATCCATCTACTAAATATCCTCCAATCTGTTCCTTCTGAAACATTTTAGAAAACAAGTTATAGCGAAAATTCCACGGTGTCTGAGATGTAGCAGCGAAACCCCAAGACCTCGAGCTCTGATACCATATGTTAAGAACCAAACATCAATATAGCATAGAAAAACCTCAGGAAAAGTACTCAACGCCTTGAAAAAGAGATAATTTCAGATAATAAGCCTCTTCTATGGGGCAACCTCCTTTTACCCCACTTAAATGTTCAAGTACAAGATGATTCAAAATGAAAATGTCTCCTTGGTATATATAGGAGACTAGGAGGTATAATTACAACTAATGGATTAAAGCTGACATAAATAAAATAAGATTACTAATCTAATATGCCCCAATTAAGGGGTAATAAATAACATTACTAATCTAATATGCCCCAATTAAGGGGTAATGAGCCAATATTAGGGCTTAACAATTTTTCACGCCCTCCTCCACCAAAGTTAGAAGAAGTTCCTTCTACTACTAAAACTGCAGCAAAGAAAGGGAAGAAGATACACTTCTCCTCATCTCCTCCAGCAGCCAGTACGAAGGTTAAGAAAAATTTCACAAGATCATTAGCTCCTAAAGAGGTTTTTGAAGAACAATCCCTACCAAAATCCTCTATCCTAAAAAAGAAGAAAGGTAAAGGCATTGAAAATCCTGTCGGGAAGAAAGAAGAAACCCATATGCAAAAGAAGAAAGATAAAGGCAAAGGTATCAAGAAGCTTGATGAGATAAACAAGGCAATTCCTATGCAGTAGGAAGAGGAGACCATGAAAAAACTTGTTGAGACTATTCATGTCACTACTCCACCTAACAACCAGACATTGAAAATATTAATCAGGCAACTTAGGGATGCTAGGAAGGAGGTGGCTCAGTTGAAAATAGAAGCCATGTCTGACAAGATTAAGATAAAAGAACTCATGGATGGCTACAACCACACTCTTGACCTGGCAAGGTTTGCAGCAAGAAAGGCCTAGCCTCTCCATAGGCAACTCAAAAACCTTTACATGAAGAACAAAGGCTTTCAGTCTCAGAACAAGAAGCTCAAAGTAGATTTGCAACATTTTCAAGATGATGTGGCTCAAAGGAACTTGGAGGTATTTGTTGAAGCTTCTATTGAAAAGAAAACACCAACAACTAAGGAGAGCATAGCTCCACTGAAGAAGCATGTCACTGCTAAAAGGAATAAGACTGTTGTGCCAAAGGAGGATCCTCCTTCCCCAAGGAAGAGTGTCAGGTTAAGTGTCAGGGTAACGAAGTAGCTGGTGAAAGGTGAACCCCATTTTTGAAGATGGTTCCTTTTTGTGAGGATAAATTGTTGTTGAAACACTACCTTTTCCACCTATATAGGGTTCTAAATGCTTAATTTTTAGAGTTTTGGGATTTTTGTGAAGATTTAACTCCTTCAACAGTAATAATGTAGACATTTCGTAGTGCTATGGCGCTACGGAATAGTCTATTTTTTGTGTTCCACTGGTTTGCTACCTACAATGCTGCTGAATCACCTAAAGCTAATGGTGCTGCTACTACTCAAGGTTGCTAATCATTCTGCACATGTCCAAGTGGAGGTGCTGCGTATTTTGATGACGCTACGTAAAATTTGCACAAAGACACACAACGAGTGCTACCTAAATTTGCTACCAAATTTCTGGCAGAGACAAAATTTACACAGAGATGCACCAGAGTGGCGCTATTGAAATTCTCTACCTAAATTTCCATAGAGACTGAAGTCTGCACAGAGGATACAAAGATTTGGCACTACCTATTTTACTACCTGTCTAGTTTTGAGGTTGCACTACAGAGTCTCATGAAATTTGGTGAATACATTACGAAGTGCACTAATCAGAATGCTACCCAAAGATGCTACCAACAAATACTAGGAATCCAGGAGGGTCGAGCTGATGATAGAGAGAATTACAGAAACAACAATTGGCAGCATGATGAAAACCACATGCCACTAAAAGACACATGGAAAACAAGGAGTTGTGCACCAAAGGGGGATCAAGTTAGTTTGAAGATTGGTTGGATTAGTCACCAACACTAAATTCGTATTTTATAGCATAGGTTGTTAGTCAAGTTGTTAGATGAAATAAATTCTTAAGGATTTTCAAGGGAAGAAGGCCAACTTGCACCTCCAGTTGTTGCTTCCCTCTTAGTTATAAATAGATAGATGACATGCTTTAGTAGGTTCGAATGGTTGAGCTAGGCTCCCTTATACTGTAATATGTTGATGAAGTTACTGTGAACTGGTTATCTACTTGATTTAAGATATATTGGTTAATAGAAATCAGCTTCTTATTCCAACTTATTTTCTTATGATGCTAAAGTGTTCATGATTTGAATGATTCACATGAATTGTTGTGGTGATATTATGATGTATGTTTGATTATAATATTGTTATGATGTTATTTAGTGTCCTTAAACTTTGAACTCAAGAAGATCTTGTGTTAAGAGTTTTTCTTCCTTAGGTTGTCTGCAGACCTGATGTTTACAACAACCTCTACATTCCTCTCACTGAAGTCTTCCCTATATTCATATTTACTTTCACTCATTGATTGAAGTTAGCCAAGACCTTGATTGCTCGTGCATGCTAGACCAGATTTATGAGTTGGAACATTATCATCTTGAGTCCTATCCATTTGACCGCTCAAAAAACTCTTTTACATTTACATATAACTTGATGGGTACTAGGATTCCCTTCTATGTAATCTGAAGGTGATTCCTAGTGCTAATAACTGCAAGGGGTAGTGCAAAATCTATGGGAACCAATGGTTGAAATCCCAACCCCACCTGAAAGGGGTTGTGGCCAGTTGAGCTATGCATGGCTCTATTGTAGTTGTGCTAAACACAGGGAAGAATCTCTTCCCATGTGCATGAGTGCCTAAAATTGTACATGCGTAGGATGTGCACGATCATCTGGTTGACGACCTTGGTTTGACCATTTGCCTAGGGGTGGAAGACAATGGATTTGGTGAGCTTGGTGTCCAACAGTGACCATAGGCTCAACTTGAATTTGCTGAGGAACCAACTATCCCGATCCGAGATAATGGTTTGAGGGATCCAAAAATGTACCCACGCTGTTCAAAGAAGATCTTGGAAGTGTTCTCCACTATGATTCTCTTCTTATAGGCTGCCATAATTGCCATCTTGAAAATCGATCAACAACCAAAAAAACACAGTTCCTCGCTTGGTGGATGAAAGACCCGACATGTAGTCCAATGAGATGGATTCCTAGGGCCTATCAAGAGTAGGAAGAGGGGTGTACAGGCCTTGTTTCTTAGTGGATGGTTTGGAAATAGCACAGGCAATGAAGGGCATGATATACTTGCTGATATCCTGTCGAAGTTGCATCCAGTAAAATGTTTTTGTAGCATTTCCATTGTCTTTTTGACTCCGAAATGTCCTGCCACTTGACTATAGTTGGATTCCCAAATTAGCTTGCCTGCTCGCTTGATGGAATGCAAATATGGCCTAGATGGCACAACATTCCATCCTGAAGATGTAAATTAGTGACAGTTGTGTTGGTGCCCAACATCTTGTAGGATGTGGCAAAGTAAGGATCTGTCTCATAGAGGTGGGGCTAGCTGAAGGTCTCGTGGCCGCAAGAGTCTAGCACCATGGTGAGTGTTGTGACTGGAGGTCAGCTGAGGAAATCAATGACTCGGTTGGTACTACATGTATTATAATTGATGTTGAGGTGGAACTTCTGCAAGTATGTGGACCACTTATGATGGCGATGATTATGCAATTTTCCTTGTGTCTGCATAACCTGCAACGAATTATGATGAGTGTGGATGATTGTCTCCTCCTTGAGAATGTAATGCTTCCACTGGTAGCAGGATTTCACAATGGAGTACATTTATTTGTTGTAAGTAGGGTACTTATGGACAACATCTGATAATGTCTCACTATGATAGGCCACGGGGTGGCCGTGGTGAGTGAGGACTGTGCCCACAACATAGTCTGAAGCATCTGTCTCGATTTCAAAGGGTTTTTGCAGGTCAGGTAATGAAAGCACTGGGTTTTAGCACAAGTGCAACTTCATATCATCAAGAACTTGTTGTTGGGACTGACCCCACACAAATTTTGCCTTACCACCACCCTTGGTTACTTGGCTGAGGGCCCATGCAATATGGGAGAATCCCAACATGAACTAGTGATATAAATTGGCAAGGATAGATCTGGCCAATCACAAATGACTTGGATCTTGGATGGATCCACATGCACACCATGCACATCAACAATGTAGCCTCGGTAGTGGAATATGTCCATGCCAAAGGAGCATTTTTGTTAATTGGCATATAGCTTGTGTTGTCGCAGAGTGCGCATAAGCTACCGAATGTGCTACAAGTGTTCCAACCAAGTCTTGTTGTAGATGAGTGTCATCCAAATACACCACTTCAAAATAATTAGTGAAAGGCCACACGATATCATTGATCAACCTCATGAAAATTGTTGGGGCATTTTTTAAACCAAACGACATGACCAACCATTCAAAAAGACCTTATTTTGACTTGAAGGCAGTATTCCATACATCTGTCTTCTCTATTGGGACCTGATGGTAGCCATAATTCAGATCAATCTTACTAAAGTATTTGGCTCCCTTGAGCTGATCAAGGAGATTGTCGATTCGGGGAATCGGGTAGTGTTTCCTGACTGTGATTTTATTTAGGGCCTGGTAATCAATGCAAAGTTGCCATGTCCCATCTTTCTTCTGCACCAACAGGATTGGGTTGGCACAAGGCGATGATATGGGTCGAATGTACCCCTTGTGGAGAATTTCTTGGATATGACACTGGATATCCTCATTTTCTAATAGAGAGAAATGATATACTAGTCCATTGGGTAGCGGTGCGTCGGGGGTTAGATCGATGGAATTCTTGACCTAACATTGCAGAGGTACCCCAGTAGGTGAGGAGAATATGTCTTTGTATTCTACCACGACCTTATCCACTTGCTTCTGCTATGTGGAGAGGTTGACCGCAGAGGCCATGTATGTGGCTGCAATCTTTCGCTCAATCCAAGAGTGAATCACGAAGAAGAAAAAATTCACAGTCTAAGAGATGACCTTCCTTTATTGCTGGGTAGAGATCAAGGAAATGGCACTAGGTGGGACTGCCTCGGGTATCCTTTACAATTTCTTGTTCAAAGTAATAATAACACTTTGAGGCCTAGACTCATATACACCATGACATTTCCACAAATAAGGTTGGCCCAAAAGAACATCACAAACTTCAAGGGGAGAAACATCACACAATACCTCATCTTTGAATGGCTTGATTCCATACAACAAGAAACACTGTTGGCTGGCACGAAGATCACTCCCTTGGTGGAGCCATCCGATGGTGTAGGGATGCGGGTGCAACATTGTCGGTAGGGATACTTGCGTGAAGACCTCTATTGAGACGAGGCTCTTATGGCTACCACTATCAACGATGAAGTGCAGTGGAGTTCCTTTCACCCACATCTGTGAATGAAAGAGGCTCTTGCCTTCCTCTGGCTCATCAGGTTCACCAAGCTGGATCTTGGTGGTAGCAACGATGGCACTAGGTTTTGCGTTAATGATCTGTCTCCCCTTTTCTGGTTCTAACTCAGATTCGGAACCCACATCTTATTCAGAGGCTTTCACCTCTGCCACTAATGACTTCTTTGAGCAACAATCAACAATGTTATGCTAGGGGCTCTTATGGAAGTTGCACCACTTCTCGATATCTTTCCATTGTCCTTCTTTGCTTGTGGCTTCAACTGGTTGTCCTAAGGCTATCCATATTTTCTCTATTCTTTGTTCTATGGGTTGGGGCTGCCCTTTCCATGCTTCTACTGTGAGGGGTTCCTAGACCCAAACTGCCCCATCTTTTGTTTAAGCTTCTGCTCGATTTTGACGACATATCGATAGGCCGCGCCTAAGGACGAGATTTCCAAAAACCCCATTTCTTCCTGGATGTATCTATGCATACCACCGTGATACTTGAGCACCAGATGTCACTCAAAATATTTGATAACCAACTTGGTGTACAAGGTATGGAAGACATTTGTGAACTATGGCACTGCTTGGTCCCTTTCTTGCCGCAATGTGGTCCATTTTGTATACAGGTCGTCATAACTTCCAACAGGGTATTATTGTTCCTTAATAACATCCTTGAAGGATTCCCAGGTAAGTGTGACTATAAATAATGTGCGTTCCTCCATTTCCTTTTTCTCACAGAAAGTCTCCCACCAATATTTGACATGGGGGACGACTTTGAGGAGCGCAAAAGTAATATTTTCTCTATTCTAAAAGTTATGGACAAAAAAATACCCTTCTAGCAGATTCAACCATTTGTCTACAACATCTGCATCTATCTGACCTTCAAATATAGGAATATCAAAGTTTATCTTTACCTTGAAGGGGGTTACACCTCCGCTCGAGGTAGATTCTTCGCTTGTCGATAGCCATCGAATTATTTATGCAAATTTGTCCATCATCTCATTCCTCTATCACTCGAGGGCTTCCTCGAGCCATGTTGGCATAGGGGTAGACCCAAGTTTCAACTCTAAAAGCGCACCAACAAGCCCTAACTACTGGCCCTTTCGACAACACCTATGAAGAAGATGTAGTCTCACCCAAAGTAGCAATAGGGGTTGCAGGACACAGGTTTCTACAACCCAAGGAAATGCAAAGGGGATCCAGGATCACAACACATCGCAACTAGATATTATTTACCACTCTTAAGCTTACCTCACAAGTTATATCTCAGATCTAACACAATAATGCAATAACACCATATCAAATGACAAAGAACAAAACATCAATCACACAGAACACAAGATATACGTGGTTCACCCTCTCCCTAGGGCTACGTCCACAGATCTTTGCTTCTTGATATATTAATATGAAAGCATATAGCTCTATCTGTGCACTTAGCTTGCAGATCTCTCTCTCTTTTTCTCTTCTCTATCTCCCCTCATTGCACACCCAGCTGCAAGGTTGATCTTCATACCCAACTGAAGATCTTACAATACATAAATGCTCTCACACCCATCACTTCTCTCTCGCTCAATACATAATAACATCAACAATAATACACCATAATGATCGAACAACCAACCCCCACCCTAKTCTCTTAGACCTTTATTTATACATTACAATGACTCTGAGATAACCTTAGGCCGAAACCTAGGTGTCAAAACCCTAAATGCTAAAACCATATGTGTCTAAAACCCTAGGTCCACTTGACTCACATTTTCTGGGCTTCACCAGCCTGTCTTTTCTTCTTTCCCGTGAGGTACTCCAAAGCGCTCATTGATGGATTTTTCTGCTTGCTGAGTTGTCCATGATCCATATTCCTTGCTGATCTGTCTTCCTTAATATTCTTGTCTAATGGCTCACTTTCCCATACTTCACTCCTTCTTTTCTGCTTCTTTGACCCACTTCGACCCATTCTTAGTCACTGTGCCTTCCGCGCAGTTCGTATGCCACCTTTCCTTTTTCCTTATTCTTCACTTTCTTCCTTAATCCATAATCAAGGGCCAACAGGCCCCCAACACTCACCTGTGACTCGTCCTGAGTCACTGCAAGACTGAATCTTCTGTATCACTTCAACTGTAGACTACGCAGAGCAGCCTGTGATTTCTTCTTTGTCCTTCCCTATGGTGTGCATACTGTATTTTATGTGTCTGGTACCTAGTTTCAACTGCACTTGGTACCTAGACCCTTCTTCTTTTTCTTCTACTGAGAGTTGCGAGGCAGCTGGTTGTCATAATACAATTTCAACCGGCTCCCATTCACCAAACCTTCCTTCCATTTTCCATTCAGAGTCTTTAACTACGCAACTCCTCCTTTTGTAACTCAATCGACCTCAAATGGCCCAAGCCAATGTGTCCTGAACTTTCCTGGATGCTTCATAAACTTGTTGTCATATACCAATACCAAATCTCCTTTCTTGAATTTCTTCCTCTTGATATGCTTGTCATGGTAGGCCTTCTCTCATTCCTTCTATACTTGCTGATGATATCCTGCAATAAATCTGTCTTCTTCAAGTTCCACCAACTACGCGAGCCTCTCCTGAACAATGCCCGTGTCATCCATATCTGTAAATGCTGCAATTCGTAGGCTGGGAACCAAATATTCCATAGGTACGATTGCTTCTAGGCCATAAACTAACTTAAAGGGAGTCTGCATTGTCAACTTCTTGCAAGTAGTTCGATATGCCCATAATACTATTGGCATTCTCAAATCCCAATCATCTATGTTCACGCTGCAAATCTTTGTCAGCGTTGTCTCCATGATCTTATTAAAAGCTTCGACCGTACCATTCACCTGTGGGTGGTAGGGTGTGCTCTTTTAATGGTGAACTTCAAATTCCTGAGTCAAAGTTTCAATAGTCTTATTAATAAAATGTGTACCTTGGTCGCTCATGAGGATCTTTGGGCATTCAAAACTGGTTATGATATCATCAAATATGAATCGTTCAGCTGTAGTTGCACTACAGTCCTTAACTTCTCTTGCTTCTGCCCATCTGGTCAAGTATTCTGTTGTAGTGATGATGCATCTAGCTCCTGTATGCTTCCCTAGTGGGTTGATAGGTCCCACAAAATCAATGGCCCTTTTCTCAAATTCTTGTAAAGTTAGCTGAGGAACTAGGGGCATCTCATATCCTCTGGAAGGCTTCCCTACCCTCTGGCATCCATCGCAGGCTTTATAGTATTCGTTAGCATCCTTATGTAAAGTAGGCCACCAGAGGCTAGCTCTAAGAACCTTTTGCACTGTTGCTTTCCCTGCGTAGTGTCCTCCTACAATACCTTCATGTGATTTTGCGAGGATCAATGGTATTTCTGCCTCCATAACACATCTCCTCAAGATCTCATCAGGTCCCATCTTGTATAGCTTCCCGACTATAAGTGAAAAATCTGCAACGCAAACTACCAGTTGTTTCTTCTAGATAATTGTATATTCACTGGGTGCCATTCCTGTAGACAGGATCTGGACTATCTCTGCGAAGTGATCATCAACTCTTCTGATGGCTAGCAACTGTACATCTTGTAGTGTATCTTCCAAGCTAGTAGGTTCCTCTCCATGCTCTAACCTAGAAAAATGGCCAGGTCCCTTATTCATTCTCCCTGGCTTGACTGCAATGTCAAAATCATATTCCTGAAATAACAATAGCCATATGCATATTATTCCCCCCAACACTGGCTTGTTGACTAAGTATTTCAATGCAGAGTGATCGGTGAACATCTTGAAATGTCCTACCAACAAGTAGTGTCGAAATTTTTGCAACGCATACACCATAGCTAATCCTTCTCTTTCAGTGGTGGTGTAATTTATCTCAGCTGTAGATAGCTTCCTGCTAGCAAAGGCTAAGGGGTGGTCAATATCTCCAGCTCCTGGTTGTGCTAAAACTGCTCTGAATGCAATGAACGAGGCATCGACATGCACATGGAATTCCTTACTCCAGTTTGGGAAAACCAGAATAGGTGCAGTAACCATTTTCTGCTTCAGTGTGTCAAAGCTCTCCTGGCATTCTTCTATCCATTGAAACTGACGATCTTTATTTAAAAACTTTTCCATGGGTGTTGTTATTTGTGCATAGCCCTTGATAAACTTCCTGTAGTATCCAGTATGTCCCAGCGTAGTGCGCAACTATCTAACCGAAGTAGGGGGAGGTAGATCAACAATGATGACAATTTTGGAAGGATCTACCAACAAACTCTACTTGCATACAATATGTCCTAGCAATACTCCAAAAGGTGACAAATAAATGCACTTTTTTAGGTTTAGGGAAATCGGGCATTGCCTGCACTTATCCAACATTAGTCTTAAACAATCAATATGATCTTTCAATAAGATAAAAATAGTCCAATCATCAAAATATGCTTTTAACGATTTATGTAAAAATTATTTGAATGCTTCGACCACCACCCTGAAAGATACGGTTGGTGCATTCTTCAGTCCGAAGGGCATCACAGTGTACTGGAACGACCCCCATTCTATTGCAAATGTGGTCTTATGTCGATCTTCCTTGGCAATATTGATCTAGTGATACCCTGAAAATCCATCTGTGAAGGAGTAAACCTCCTGTCCTCCAACATTATCCAAAACTTCATCAGTGAACGGTGTAGGAAAGGGATCATGTAAGCATGCATCATTCAGTTTCTTCAAGTCTAGACATATTTTGATCTCTCCTGTCTTCTTGTCTTGGACCACCATAGGGCTGATACATTCTGATTCTTCAACAGGTTATATGATTCCTGCTTCCAACATTCTGTATAGTTCAATCCTAACTTTCTAATTGTATTTAGGATTCAGTATGTAAGGTCTCTACTTGACTGGTCTTTCATATGGTTTCAGGGGAATCTTCATTTCTCCCATGGGCCCTTTAATACCTTTCATATTTGTGAATTTTGTTGGAAATAGATCTTGATACTTATGTAGTAGTTTTGTGATCTTGTCAATGGTAGCATCGTCCCAATAATATCCAACATTTGCTAATTTAGGTGTTTCCTCTGTTCCAATATTAACTTTCTTGATTTTGATGGGCTTCCCGGTAAAGGGTAATTTGACCCCAACCCCTTCTATGTCTCTCTATCCTTCAGTTTCTGTGATGTTCACGTTCCTTGGATCATCATCTTCATCAACATTTATATTGTAACAACCCTATAATTTCTGAAGAGGTGCAGTCCATTCATCCTCATCTTGCTCCAAAGGAAGGTGAGGTACTTCCTCAAAGACTTTCTGCCTTATAACTTGTAAAGCTTGATCTATTGTAGGGTACTGAGTCTCAAATAAAAATGTAGCTATAAAGTTCTGATCATACCGTACCAATCTGAAGTGGTGAGGCGCAGTTCTGCTTGTAGAGATCAATTGATAGGCATTGTATCCAAAGTGTTAATGAATTTGTGCGCCCACTATTCTTGAGGAATGCTGCTCTAGGCCTCCTCACAACTTCGCATATGGTCTTTCGGACAGCTCTAACCTATATACTGAACTTCACACCCTTCGACTTGGTGTAATAAGTGCACTGTCATAAAGTGCAACATTGCACCCAGTCTGCGCTATTATTCTTATGTGTTCCCCACCATCTCGCTGGAGTTTCTTTCAAGGCTTCATCCAGTGCTAACAACCTTTATTTTTCTGGTACAATTTATTCAAATTCCAAGAGGAATGTTTCTAAATGGTTCAAACCATCAAATGTGGGTAGGCTACTTACTTCTGTGTTGATCCAATAAAATTCTCTGGTCAATCTGGCACATCTCTGCGTAGAGATTCTGTTCTGCCAGTTCTCCAGTGCCTCTTTTGAGTCAGATGAGTAGGCACTTTCACTTCGCCAACTCAAATTCTCGTCTGTTGTAGGATTGATGCAATCCTATTGTCTTACTGTCAGTTTGTAAATATTTTCTAGTTCATATGCGCACATCGGGGCCCCGAACTCTATGTCATCTAAAGAAAAAACTTCTTCCTTTGTAGGGACAATAGGAATGGTGTCCATGGCATTAGGGAACTCGTAAAGATTTTTAAGGTAGGAATTCCAGTCCGTTAAGGGAATCCTATTATTTTCTTTAGTATTGTGTTTTAGAATTTGACTCCAAAACTTCTTAGGATCCAACTTGTATAGTTGTGAAAGTTGCTCTTGCCATATTATCTTTTTTTTCTTTTAATTAGGGCTTTGTATGTATTGATCTTATCAAGTTTTAAGGGCTCA
>JASDQU011246050.1:1813-13585 GCA_032191745.1 Picea mariana | reverse complement strand
GCAGTTTTTGCTATTTTTAGCGGTTTACTAAATTAATCCTGGATTAAGGGATTAGGGTTTTGGTATCTATGGAATACCTAAAAACATTGTATATATTGTATGGTGAATGGTAAAATTCACGATAATGGATATAAGAAAGGTTTTCTCGATTGAGGGTTTTCGATATAAAATCTATGTGTACTCTATGTATGAGCCATTGATTAAATTCTATTTTGCTTAAGAATTTATATGCATTGCTTTACTTCATAGGTTTAAAACTTACAAATTATCCATGGGACCCTGGTATATGGTTGTACATCAAGCGTTGAGGACAACACTTTCATAAGGGGGATGGAATGTTAAGTAGCTAGAGAGGTAGTAGTGGCGGCCCAGAGGGCCCACAGTGATAATAGTGGAGGTCATTCAATGTAAGGTGGACTAGGTCTACTATATTATTAAATAAGGCCCACAATGGTAGTTAGATATAATAAATGTAATATGACTTCTTAGAAGGTTCTACTTCTAGAATATTCCTCCTCTAGAATGTTCTTAGGTGATGGTAGCACTATATAAAGAGGTTCAAGCAATGTAATGGGATATGAAAAGAATTTTTGTATTTGGAGCGGTAGATCAATAGGAGGATGCCCTCTCAAAGAGGCAAGTGAACAGGAGAGGATCCCTTCCATAATAGGATCCATTTTATGGTGTTTCCCTACCTAAAGGGTTTTGGTAATAATAAAGTGTGGTTTCTTCTATCTTTCTTTGTGGATCTATTGTGTATTCAGTATTTGTGGTGATTATATTTGTAGATATATTCAGGTTCTTAACATAATGTGCACAATTAATACAAAGATATGAATTTTCCCTAACATTATGATTTAAGGAAGATATAATGCAAATCCTAACACAAGGATTGTAGTTTTCACTCCATGTTATGTTCAAACTTCATGCACAACAATAGTCCACAACCAAAATATTTCACTTGTGGAGTCATTAATCTATCGTCTATTACTATAAATAATTTCAGAGGTGAATATATAAAAACATATATTAGTTCATGCATGTAACCCAAAACCAAAATATATATTTCACCCTGCACCAAATTATCGGGACACAACAACATATGTACAACCTGTCGTTTTCCCTAACAGGGCATGCATTTTCCTCAATGCCCTGTTTTCATGAAATTTCATAAGGACAGTGTGCATAATCTGCATAATTGATCTAAAGATATAAATTTTCCCTAGAATTATTCTTTCAATAAATTATTATGCAAATCCTAATACAAGGCTTGCATTTCTCAGCATGCCCTGTTTTCAAACAAAAAACACATAATTTCATTTTTTAAGTGTGCATTTTCTTCTTAAAGAATACATATCTCATATTAAGGAATGCATTACTCAGTGTCCTATATATACATCATCTCATCATACAAAATTCACCATTGGGCATGCATTTCCCTTAAGATGGCACACATTTTAAGAAGGTCAATTCAAACAACTTGCCCTCTTTATCCTATAAGACAATTTTTGGTCTTTTTTCACAGTAAGAGTTTTAAGTTTCCAATTGCACAAACAAAGGTATAGACATATGTACAACTTTTCTACAACCATGTAGCTTGTAATTTTTCCTATAATATTGGTGTATTCATTCCACAAGACAGTTTTTGGTATAGAGAGATGTAGAACTTTTCTACAACGTTGTAGCTGGTAATATTTCCTATAATATTTACCTATTCATTCTATATTTCATTAAAATGTCATGAATATTTGTGCATATAAATCATTCCTTTGGGAGTGTAAATGCACTCCTAATTGTACAAACATGTTAAAACTATTGTAATCATCAAGTTACAACTCAAATATTAAATTATGGAGGCTTATTCAACTTTGGGCATGCACTTTCCTATAGCCAAGTTTAATGAATTAGACCTTTGGTTTTACAAGGAAATTGTTAGCCTTTATGCACATCGGGTAGGTGTTTTTATGAAATTTCCAATATAATGTTATATGCACGTGTAAAATCACAAATTACACCTTGTTCAATTTGAACCACTCAATTTCGATCAACACTAAGACTAGGGCATGTATTTTACTCTAATGGAGTTTTGACTTCGGATTTATATGTAATCCCAAATCTAGGTGCATGAAAGCAACCTATCTTGTTCTTAAATTGCACTTTAGATGACATGCGTAAATTTTCCATATATAGAACTCCATATTAAAACTTATAAAATAATTTTTGGAGCTCCAAAGAAGCTTGGGCATGCATTTTAATTTGGTCACTTAGTACGGTTGCGACCTTCCCAATTACAAGGTAAACTTTGCCTCTTCTGCACAACAACCCTTTTTAAACTTGCAATTGCAAAATTAACAACATGAATAGGTCTAATATGATAAAACACACCCCAGAAAAATTTCAAAACTAAAATATAAGGTATAATAAAACCTTGGCTTATGTTTTACAAACAGATTGGGAATTTCAAGGGTTTTACTATGCATCTCTTGTCTATTTTTGCACATCAGAGTCTTTTATGACTGAAAATGAAAAACTAATTATACATGCTTATGAAAAGTTACTTAAAAAATCATTTACAATTTGAACCACTCAAATTGAATGAGATTTGAAATGTGGGCGTGCATTTTAGTGTAGACTGGCATGCATTTTGTACCAAGGCAAAATTTACACCAATGCAAAATTTTCCCTCTTTGTCCTAGAAGACAATTTTTGTTCTTTTTGCAAAAAAAAGGGTTTTAAGTTTCAAATTGAATAAACAAAGGTATAGAAAGATGTACTACTTTTCTACCACCTTGTAACTTGTAATGTTTCCTATAATATCAACCTCTTTTTTCTATAAAATAGTTATTGGCATTTTTCCATAGCAAAGGGTTTTATTTCTATAAATGCACAAAAAAGTTATATGCAGATGTAAAAAGATAAATTATATACTCTCAACCAACTTGAATCAATCAATTTGGAGGTGAACAAACTCTATATTTTCTATGATATATACTCTTTGAAGTACTTTTTATATGGGTTCATTATGTTTTGTTAAGTTTTCTTCCATTTTCTATTTATAATTGGTTGGTTAGAAGTCATTGACCTTGATTTCTCTCATAACCCACCATCTTCTGATTCATCAAAAGGTCATGAATCTTTTTGAATAGAAATCATCCTTGTTGGAGTGTAAATGCACTCATAATTGTACAAACATGTTAAAAATATTTAATCATCAATTCACCATTTAAATGTTAAATTATGGATGATTATGCAACTTTGAGAGTGCACTTTCCTATAGCCAACTTTAACAAATTGGCCCTTTGGTTTTACAAGGCAATTTTTAGCCTTTATGCACATCATGTAGTTTTTTATATGGAACTGCCATAGAAGGCTATGTGAAGGTGTAAATTCACGAATTACACCTCCTTCAAGTTGAACCACTCAATTTGGGTCAAAATTGAGACTAGGGCATCCATTTTACTCTAAGGAAATGTTGACTTTAGATTTACATGAAATCCCAAATCTAGGTTCGGAAATCAACCTCTCTTGTTCTTAAATTTCACTTTATATGACATAGGTAAATAAAAATATAGATATATACATAGTACAGCTTACAAAACAATTTTATGTGCTACAGAGAAGCTTGGGAATGCATTTTAATTTTATCACTTAGTACAATTTTGACCTTCCAATTTACAAGTAAAACTTTGCCTCTTTTGCTCAACAACCATTTTTTAAATTAAAATTGTAAAATCAACATTAACAGGTATGATATGATAATCCACGCCACCAAAAAAATTCCCAACTCTAATCTAAGGTATAATAAAACCTTGACTTACTTTTTACAAACAAGTTGTGCATTTCTAGGGTTTTACTAGGCATCTCTTGCCTATTTTTGCATAGCATAGTCTTTTATGATAGTAAATGAAAAAATAAGTATACATGATTATGTAAAATGACTTAAAAAATCATTTACAGTTTGAATCGTTCAAATTGAATTAATTTTGAGACCTAGGGGTGCATTTTAGTGTATCTTAGCATGCATTTTGCACCAAGGAAAAATTTTCCCTATTTGTCCTCCAGGACCATTTTTGGTATTTTCCATGAAAAAGGGTTTTAAGTTTCCAATTACACAAGCAAAGGTACAGACAAATGTACAAATTTTCTAATGATCCCCACATACCTTCCTCCATCATCAATGACTTTAAACTCCCAAACCCCAAGCAATCTGCTTAGATCGCTAACTATTTTATCCCCATTTGACATTGTCTCTTATAGGGGGAGGATGTCAAGTTTATTAACATCAATAACCCTTTTCAAGGCTCATTTTTTGAATAGGATGGTTGGGCCTGGAGTATTAAATGTTATATAGATCCTAAGGAACCCTTAACAAGGGCATTTTCCACTCTAACAAACCCTTCCATTGTCTACTATTTACCAAACATAACCTCATTCATAGATCAGTTTTTTAGTGAAATAAATGGACTTATTTCCTCTTCTTGGCACCCTAGTTCCCCTTCCATTGTTTAGAAATAACCCCCTTTCAATTCCCCCCTTTTAGTCATACCTTTCAAATTTCTTGTAGGTAGATTCAAACATTATTATAAAGATGCATTAAATATCTCTTAAAGATTATAAATAAACACTAAATATTAGAACAAGCATCACATATAAGAAAAGTGTTAGTCAAAACATTATTGATATTCCATTAATTCATCATAACAATAGGATATTTATATGACAAACATCACAATTACATTCTCCCTTACAAAATTCGGCAAAGTGAAATATAGATCCCACACCTTTGTTCTCTCCAAATATTCCTCCTAATGTCTCTCTCACAAGCCTCTCCTTTCCTATCACTCAACTTACAACCTTTGTATCACTGGATTTCGACAAAAAAATCCAAAACATAGAACATTTAGAATATTCCTATATATTTATATGAGCCTTGTGGGGACAATATCGATCCATAGGGCAGCTACACAAGTTGATCATAATTAACTTTACATGTATTTATAGGTCCTTGAGTCAATTGTTATATCTCATGGTTTTATAAACATGCCCTTGTGATCTGTGTTTGACGATGGGGTGTCATGTGTCCCTTGAAATTTGCACAACATGTTTATTACTAACCATCGAATAGGATTCATAATATCGATGATGATTGGTCTCCTTCGGAAGGCTGAAAAACATCAGGGCACCAAGAAAAAAAATAATGAAATTTTGATAATTACTTAACTTAATGTCTAACAGTATGGTTGATTTTATCCATGTCATTAGAACTCACCATCAAAATTATACACCATATATAGTAGTGTGTGTGTGTGTGTGTGTGTGTGTGTGTGTGTGTGTGTGTGTCCTATTTACTAAGATATTTATCATGATGGGAACAATTCATGATGTTTGTGTAAGTTGCTTATGTGATATGTTGAAAAGAGGATCTTTAAGGTATTACATAAAGCTTATATCATTGTGGATGGAACATGTTGATTCCATTGTTGCACTTGGATGGGTTATGATTAGGTAGGCACGTGATATCATAAGAATGAACATGTGGTGGATAAATTGTACTCATGTTGGCACTTAGTAGATGCTAACTATTGATCATAAAATAAGGATGTTATGTTACATGGCAGCATGCAGTTGTTAGTATGTGGTTGATGTTACGTATGATAATGTTTTATGTCACTTTTGATGGCATCTATTTAATAGCATTTGGTTTGATGAAAGTCATATTTTGGCCACAAGGTGGCAAGGAATTTATGTATTTCATAACCTCATAACAAAGTTTCCTAAAGTGGGGGGGGGATTATATAGTGTCTCGTCTTTGTTATAGTTAGCCAAGACTCATGAATCGATCATGAACTAACCTAGATACCAAATTGATAGTTAGGGGATGGTATTTTACTATGGCATCAAATGTGATATATGTGTTCTCATTTACTTATATGTTCATGTATTACTAGTTATTATATTTCTGCATATGTGATGTGATGTGTTGATTATCCTTATAGGAGTTGAATTCATGATTTATGTGGTTTTATGCTTCTTATGATGATGTTAGGTTATTGATAATGATATGAGGTTAGTATCATGTGGTTCTATTCTACTTATGATGATTTTATTATTGCAGATAAATTTATCCTATAGCTAGGGTGGACTATAACAAATTAATTCGAAGAGCAATGCACTTCTAACTCTAATATTAGTCTACGACTACTTGTTGAAACTACCTTTTGGTTACAAGGAGGACCTACCTATTCCCAATGGTTGTTTGGAGATGAATATCACATGTTGATCCTTCTCCACTTGTTCTTAATCATATTCAACATTCAATACTTGGACACAAGAAGACAATAACCTTTATCAAACCAATAGATAAAATTGAAATCAAGAGTGAAATAACTAACCCTAACTAACTAATCACGAGAGTTGATTCCATTACCAAACATAGCAGGAGATCAATTAGAGAAGACAAACACTAAATTTTGGGGAGGGAAAGAAGATATATCTACCTTTTTAATTGAAGTAAAAAACAATATACAATGTTATACTTGATTTTATATGAGAACCTTCTTTAACTGTCATATGGATTCCTCCATCCCTAGGCCACTCGAGACTGCTTTAGGACTCCAAATCTTCTCCAAACAATAGGATGAGGGAAAATGATAGGTTTTAGGCCTCGAATGCATAAAAATGAGAAATGACTTAGAAAAAAATGGGCTTTCTGAGGGATAAAGGTCATAAAAACCTAAGGAAATCAACCACCTTTGTCTACTGTAGTGTGAGGATATCAGTTTGATAGCTCTGTTATTGCATCGGTTCTTAGCCTTTCCTTCCATTTAGGAATATTTTTCTACCATTGTATGTTTGTTGAGATAATTTGGAATGGATTTTAGGAGGATACAAGTGTATGGAATCCATAAACCCCACTCATGAGCATGTGATTTTCAAGAATTTTGTATTTGTTTGTCCACTTTTTGACGTACAATATCCTTTTGTGAGAAGGAAGGGTGTGCACATGCTAATTTTGTGAGTAGGAAGAAAATGTGGATTTATAAGGAGGTTATTTAAGTATTCCTTAGAGTGAGATCCATCAAGTGATGATTATGGTGGCCAATTGGGAATCTAGGACATGGAGGTGTCAATGGATGCTATAACAGATGCCCCTTAATGTGTGAGGTCAGAAGGGGAGATGATGGCCCAAATACATTACCAAATGATGGAGGAAGTTGGTAAATGGGACTAGGTGGAGCTCATCGAAGTTAGGATTGACAAAGTATCTACAATAGAAACCAAGGTGTTATATGACTCTCTTCCCATGGTGGGCATACCCATATTCAAGTGTAGAAAAGCATGGATGCCAAATCAAGTACACTGAAAATTCATGAAGTATATAAAATGAAAAAACCATGGCCATGAATAATATACATGGTGGATCCATGTAAAATAGACCATAGCCATGAGAAAATACAAAGTGGATCTATGTCTCAATGTACATCAGGAAAATAACTAGAATTGTGAGATGAACAAATAAATTCTCCAAAAATACCAATGTTTTGTGGATAAGTGGTACTATTTTGCACAACTCAGGAGTAGCATAAAAATGAGATGTTACTATGGCCCAAGGTATTCAATCCAAACCTGTCAAAAATATGAATCTGCATCTTGTGAATAAATGAGTTGACATCAAACATGGGAAAAACCATTTGATTACTCATTATTGATGAATATTATTAACAAATGGGATATAATCCACTGATAATGATAATGGGTGTCAAAGTACATCATAGATTCTATAAAGTGTGAATATATGGGTTGTTATTGTTGCTTTGTTATATTATTTATAGTAGAAAATAGTTTAACTGATTGGCTAGTCGAGGTGGATCAACTGGAGTAAAGGATCAATTGATGGGTCAAGTCAAGTCGATGGTAAAGTTGAAGGTTGAAGTGTTCAACTAGAAGGTCAAAATTTCAACCGACAAGAGGTCAACAGGAGGTCAAGTGGCAACTGATTGGAGACCAACTGGAGGTCAACTAGGTAGTCAATCGGTATCCAACTACTAGTCTATTGTAAAAAAACCTCTAGATTCACAAGATTGAATCCAATCATCTACATGTATATGTAACCATTTTTTGGCACCATGATTTAGGGTTTTACATGCAATGAAGCCTATAAATATGGTGTGTTTTAATTGTAATAATATCCATGTTCATGTTGATTTTTCTAGTCATATCGTGTTTATGTATATGTAAGCCAAATTAGCTATAAGGTTGTTCTTGTGTGAAGAAAGAGAGTAGGATGTGTAACACCTTGTTTCCCCCATATTTGTAATTATGCTTAAGGCTTCATATGATTGTGCTTATGAAGCTTGTAATCATTTTTTGATTAATGAAAACAACAGACAACTGATTGAGGAGGGGAAAATCATTAATATTACTAGCCATGATATCACATGTGTATTTTATGAAGTGGATAGGTGAGGTGGAGTTGAGATGTTTTAGTGAAGAAAATGGGAATATGTCTTAGCAATCTTTCCTATAATTACAAACATGTTATTACACCTACCAGTGTACTCAGATCGGTATGGGGTCATGTGAATACTAATGGAATTCAAGGTAGTGCTTAGAGTAGTTAATAACTGCTAACGTTTTTGGTCTCTTGAAGAAAGAAAAAGGGTTCAAATGAATGACCTGACAATAGGACACCAGGGAATTACCCCTTCAGAAATTTGAACTCTAGATAGCAAGTCGTCTCTGACAAAATCCATGGGATTCCAAAGGATAGGTAGAGGAAGAGGCCAAAGTTGAAAATTGTCACCAAGAGAAAAGAGATGAGAGACACATGCATAGGTAAAGAAGGATAGATGTGGACATCATTAAAGAAGGGAGAAAATCACACAGTGCATAGAGAGAATACTTTGAGGAAGAGTCAGAGTTATGAGCTCACGGGATGAGGGTGTAGTGAATAGATAAATAAATTTGAATGGGTCGAAGAGAATAACCAAATGAATATCTTCCCTTGAGTAAAATAGGAAGCTTGTCAAATTTGATGATGATCACCCTGAAACAGAGAAGGCATAGATCCAGACTAGAGTGAAAAAGGGTTGTAGATTGGTACTTACTAGATAGAAACCAGCACTGGTAAGGGGAGGTCATCGAGGGACTATTTAGAAAAAAAGGGACTCCATTTTGCAAGGTAAATCTAGTTGATAAACTACCTAATAAATCTATGGAATCCCTAAGCTCGATGGGAAGGGGGAAACTTCTATTGTTGCCAATGGAGGCAGGAGAGCAACCTTCCTAGATCATATGAATTTGAAGACCAATTGAATCATTACCTTGAGATAATGGATTGGCATAAGGGTGGTGTATTGTAGGAAGAAATTTTGAAGTATGGCCTAAGTTTGGGAGGCAAGGTGTCCTCTCTTAATCAGTCGGTTGTTGATACTTTCCTTGAACAAATAAGTGTTTAATCTGACTTGTTTATTTTCTGATAGTACTGTAAATGTGTGGTTTCCAGTTTATGGAAAATATGAATGCATTTGAATGTATGAAATTTATGATCAAAACGAAATGTATGATTTTATTCCACTATTAATATGTTGAATTCATCAAGTCAAGTGAACATTTTTGGAATACTTAGAGGGGGGGTGAATCAATATTATGCAATTTTTACCACTTTTAACTAGAATATCTATGAATCAATTTATGCATAGTTATCACTCATGCCTTCATTTAACATTTCATGAACATATAACCATAAAAAGTACCATTCAACAATATATCACATCATACACAATACACAAGATATTTTTACATGGAAACCCAAATGGGATAAAACCATAGAATGCTTTCTTATATATATCAATATTACATTCATAGGAAGCACCAACTTCCAAATTCTCTATCACCAATTGGAAGGAGGATCCAACCCCCTATTTACAAGCTCCAACCTGAAGGAAGCTACAACTCCCTGAATTCTCTAGCTACAACTGGAATGAGGCTCCAACCCCCTAGGTTCTCAGGCTCTAACCGGAAGGAGGCTACGACCCACTTTCCTTGCCCCATCCTGCCTCTCTGAAATATAAATGTAGACTCAGCCTGTCACTACCACTGATATTGATAATAAAACTATCATTGTATCTGTCACAATCACTGTATCTGTCATTGTCACTGTATATATCATTGTGATTATCATTATATCTATCACTATCACTATATTTGTCACATCAACATCGTCAACCAAATCCACTCACATAGAACATACATCAAAATGTATTCCCAACATCAAGTATCTAAAGTACATATCATATGCCAAAATATGTGCCTCAACTATATACCATATCACTCATGATATGTCTCAATCATATCATAAACCATGTACCACAAGATATACCAAAATCAAGTACCATAACCTCAATGATGTGCCTCAACCAAGTACCAAAAGTTGTGCCTCATACATATGTTAATATCACAAAGATGTGCCTCTAACAATGAACTATAATAACCATAAACCAAGTACTAAGGATATGTCTCAAGCATGTATCAAAATCACCAAGACATGAACCTCAACCATATCCAACCATTTACCAAAAGGTCTCCAAGACATGACTTAATCATGTGCCAAACCATCAATGATACAAGCCTTAAACAAACACATAAAAGATATAACTTTACTCATGAAGAAAACATGAAGTGTATCATTTCAGAAAAACTTGGTGCACATCACCTTCAGGAAGTGTAAGACATCATCTTCATTGAATTTTCCTTGGCCTCGTTGGATATATACTAGTCATATGGCATGGCCTTATGATATGAGTATCGTACAACACGCGGGGGTGCCTTGTGGGACACCTGTAGCCTAACCCGCGGGGTCAGCGAAATTAGGGTTTTCAAAAACCATTTGCTTCTGTAACTCTGACACTTTTGCACTCCTTAGTTCCTCAAACTCGCTTTCTCATATTCACTATGAAAATATCACTTTAGATATAGATATTCAATTAACTTGTGTGTATGTTAATGAGAGGATTCTTGAGGTGTATTTATACTTTTCCAAGTGACTTATTTCCTTAACTTTAGGGTCGACCTGTACTTTCTTGATATAACCATTTTACCCTTTAATTAATGACTTGTAACTTCTTGTTGCAATTTTTGAGGGGCTTCTCAACCATTCTTCGGGGCTTTAAACTTCAAGAGGGAATAACTCCTCAATCGTGAGGAACCACGCTACTATTGGAAACGGCATAATGAGGACTATCCATTTATGAGGATTTTTGCAAGTACTTGTCATATTCTTCAACCACATTTTCCTTAGTCAACTTTGGGGCTCATGACCACACCTATGGGATTATTGTATACTTTTTCAAAGCATCTTCCCGTGAAGGCCATGCTCAAATATACGCCATAAGGGGACCACTTTGGAGACTTATTCAATTATACCCATTACTTATAGAGGCTTATATACTTCTTCTAAAGTTTACATCAATGGTAATCAATTTTCCAACAATCTCCCCCTTTGGAATTTATGGCAACACTCATTCTCCCCATGTGATCAATGCTCCTACTGTATCCATGCTTCTATTCTTTTTCCCTCTTTGACATCAATGGAAAAGGGTAACTCCCCCTGACAATCTACTTCTTGAACTTTCTCTCCTACTTTTGTTCTTTCTCTCTTCTGGTGCTTTTTGTCCATTGGTGCTTTCTAATGATTTAAACTACTGACATATATAAAAAAACACTCATATTAAGTTTCCTTTATTGATATATCTAATATCAAAAAAAAATTCT
>JASDQU011246049.1:77-18561 GCA_032191745.1 Picea mariana | reverse complement strand
AACTCATTTGCAGTCGTCTTTTTGATGCTATCATTAGCAATGTTTTCTACATGGATGATAGTGGCTTCAGTAAGATGTAATAGGGTTCAAATGGCTAACAATATACTGTCAGTTGTCATGATTGTGTTACAGTTGATCTTGATGAAACAGGTGCATAGGACAGAGTTCAGAGATAGAGAGCAAGCCGGGTGGCCTATCCTAAGCTTGTTGATTGGTCAGTAACCTTTTGGGGACCAAAAGGTCTTATTGTGGGGAGGTGTGATCCGAAATCGGATCCAGAAGCTTGACAGGGCTTGAAAAATGCTCAAAAATGAAAGTGCTCGGAATGTGACGAAACCTGTGCCATTGTGTCCGTCTCATCTTCCTGATTCTGGTGGTATATTTACTTTGTCAAACGGACTCCGTATGGAGAAGATATCGCATTCTGTCCGAAAAGTCAAACAGGAAAAAAGGGGGATGACTATACAGTCCGTACAGTCCACATGTCATGCTAACTGTGCAGACCGTACAGTCTGTACTTCTGACATGGCAATCCCAGAAGGAAACACATGGCAGTACCAGGAAGCGACACATGGCAGGCAGATTTGGGCGTACAGGCGTACGGCTGGACCTATTCCGAGGTGACACGTGTCACCACTATAAGGGTGACACGTGGCACAGGTGACGTCAGCAACTGATGTGGTAGAATGATGGGACAGTATGACGATTGACGTGGCAGAATGACGGGACAGTACGGCGATTGACGTGGCAAGTTGATGTGGCAGTACGGCGATAGCACATGGTCCAATCAACAGCTGACACATGGCATGTTTTGGTTGGTTGGTTAGGTGCCATGTGGCCCAGTAAAGGGCTGCCACGTGGCACCCCATGATTGGTTTATTGGTTTTGGTAAAATTTTGTTATGTCGTCGGGGCTCGAACCCACGACCTGTTGTCCCGGGTATGGACTGGCAGGGTTGGGCTAACCGCCCGCCCGTCGGCTGGTGCTTGTAAACTATATGTTAAAAAAATTATTTAAATTTATTAAATGTATTGACTGGCGGGAAAAAGGGCCAGGTCTTAGCCCCAGCCCCCGGCATTACCATATAACCATAACACATAACCATACGATGGAGGTTTGAAACTTGCGTGGGTTGTTGTAGCCTGAGATCCCATGCGAAACGCCAAGGAACCGGGAACCGAATGCAGAGGGAGCACACGCGGTTACAACCGTTAGACCAACGGTCCTATGGTTACACCGACAGAACCAGGTGTCAACGCAAGACAGGGGCCAGCGCTTATCCCTTTGGGCTAGCACTTGGCCATATTTGGCCCATACAACCATGCCAGAGGGGGCGCGCGCCCAAGGCTCAGGGGCTAGCACCCGAATTAATTCAATTTTGGGTTTTATGCCTATAATTTGGGTTTTTTATGGTTAATTAACCTATTTTTAATTGTTTTTCTCCATTTTTGGGAGTTATTGGGCATTTATGGAGCCTAATTTTTGGGAGGAATTTGGAGATGAGTAACCAACTTCCCAGCTATATAACCCAGGCCTGTTTGAGGCCATAGGGGGCATTCAGAGCAGAATTATGTTGAGGAGAAGCCAAGCCAAAGCCATTTTGAGGCAGAGAATCTTTTGAGGAGGAGACGTTGTCGGACCATTTCTGGGAGCTCCGCACGTCCATTTTGCATGCCGTTTTCTTTGCATGGTTCTAGAGATATGGAAAAACATGACCAGATCAGTCTTGTAGCCATTTGGCATTGCAGAGATGTACTTTTGAGCTTTTGAGCAGAAATAAAGAAGCCTCCCCCACAGAGAAAAAGGCCCGGAGACGTAGGCAAAGTTGTGCCGAACTCCGTTATCAATCTGCGTGTTATGGATTGCTGTCTATTATTTCATTTCAGATCTGCATATGTGTATATGGTTGTTATAATTCCTCTTCTTTCCTCATTCTTTCACTAATTTTTCTCAAGTGGTTAATTAACGCATGCAAAATTAAAACTCAACCATAAGTCATTAAAAGATCTGACGGATCACTGATCATGTATTATTGCTTTGGTTACCTCAATGATGGTTATGTTCTTCCTCTCTGCAACCCCATTTTGTTGAGGGTTATAAGGAACTGTATACTCCCTTTTGATCCCTGTCTCAATACAGAAATCACTAAAATCCCTAGAGGTGTACTCTCCTCCATTATCTGATCTTAGCACCTTGATCTTCCTTCCAGTCAGGTTCTCAACGTGAGCTTTGGATTCTTGAAATATTGCAAGGACTCCATCCTTGGTCTTCAAGAAATAAATCCATGTTTTCCAAGAGTGATCATCTATGAAGAGCACATGATACAAATATTCATTCAAGGAGTCAATAGTCAATGGTCCACACACATATGAATGTATTAAGTCCAATATCCCCTTGGATATGTTGTCACTACTCAAGAAGGACCCCTTGACATTATTTCCAAGAGCACAACCTCTGTAAACACCATTATGTTGAACTTGTATCTCTGGAAGGCTTGTTACCATATTCCCTAGACTTGTAAGGGCTCTATAATGAATGTGAGCAAGTCTCCTATGCCATAGCTCACTCAAGCTGATAGTATCATGTAAGAGGGCCTGGACTGGTTGGAGAGTCAACCTGTATAAGCTATTTTCTCGAACACCAATTACTCGGGTAGAATTCATATGTGAGTCATTGTGCCATGCAAGAACTTTTCCTTAAGAAAAGGTAACCTTGTAGCCTTTATCCTCTAAGGAAGAAATGGATACAAGGTTCCTTTTCATCCCAGGTACATATAGTACCTCACTCAACTAAAGAGGTGTGTCAGAATCTAGTTGGAATGTAGAAGTTCCAACCCCTTTCACATTATATCTGGCATTGTCTCCAAGTACAACATGTAGACTAGTCTCTTTCTCAACAAGATCTGTCAGATGATCCCTATATATGGTCATGTCCCTAGAAGCACCACTGTCAATTAACCAAACATCATTATCAGTAGGAACCGCACATGAGAGTGTTGATATGAATAAGAAGGCTTCATCTTTGATGTCTTCATTTCTATGATGTGGCTCTGGATCAACATCAACAAGTTGTCTTTCTTTCTCTTCATTGGTAGCTATCTCTGGTAAATATTTGTGTATCACACTCAATAGGTCATCCTCTTAAAGGGTGATCTGTAGTCTTGACTTCCAGGAATTGAAGTTGCTTGATCCATCAAGCCTATCTTCCACCAAGGTTATGTTCGTCATGGTTTGCAGATTGTTCCACAAACCCTTAGCAACTAGGCTAGGCTAGAAATATTTTGTTTATTTGGGCTTATGACTGTCAATAATAATCCTTGAAGGCCAGAAAAACACTGGTAAGCTTGAAAAATCCTTCAATGATCTGCAAAAACCCTAAAACTGAAATTTCTGCAGAAAAATTGTGAAACCCTAGAAACCCTAGGCCCCAAAATCCAAAATTCTTAGAAATTCAATATGAAAGTTTTTGGAGGTGCGTTGAAGGAGGAAATATAGTCCTATTCAATTTTATCCCCAATGTTTCAGCGGAAGGTGCTGAAAAAACCCAAAAAGGAGAGGGTCGTACTTTTTCTAGAAACCCTAGGAGGGTCGTACGGTTCTGCAGAAAAGAGGACAGCTTGCTTGAAGGTTGTGCAATAGATTATTTCAATTCCTAAGCTCTAAAACCATGTTGAATTTTCATTATTCTAGGTTCAAGCATGAGGTTTATTTAATTTAGCATGTACTTGAACCATAAAAAAATGCAGCTACACCATACACAAGTGTTGCAATAACCAAGATCACAAGAAGAATTGCCATGCACAAGAACACAAGAAATATCCTGGGAAACCCTTCTACTCAAAGGAATAAAACCCATCAATCCTTTGCTATATTCTCAAGGGGATATCCCCCAAAGATAAAACCGTAATGCACATAAGAGGGTGCTCTACAACCTTGAAACTTGCGCCCAAGAGAGGTGTGTACTTCATCCATAAAATGTACTTGCTAAAATTCTAAAATGTCAAATGTGAGTGTGTTTCCTCAATGGGGAAATCACCTTTATTTATACTAGACCAGACACAACAATAGGTGTGTTTGTTGGCACAATAGGGACGACCTCAATAACTCATAAATATAATTATTTATTACAATAAACATTAATTATCTTTCACATATGGTGGGGCCTACTTGTACCCTTTACATCACAATTAGGGTTACAAGTAAATATTACACTTAGACAATATAGCAAGGGATCCACACATCCACTAGTGCTCAGCCACTAGGGACACGTCCACCTGTGCTCAGCCACAAGGACATCATACTCAACATATCTCTATCTCAACTGAGTCCACAGAAGAATCATCTGGAGTACCACATCGACTCAACTCTCACATAGAGGAGAACGATACACCCATCACATGGGAATGCCCAACCACTGGGGTGTTGATGAATGAATCTATGTGAGACATTCTCCAACTTACAAACCTGTGAGATGTGGATCATTGCAGCTATGTGAGTCTTTATCTCAGCTTACAAACCTGGGAGAAATCCCCTAAGAAGGGTATGTGGTTCCTGCCTGAGAAAGAGCTAGGAATGTAGAGATGAAATCCTCCATTCAGCGAGTTGAGAAGAACTCTAGATGATTATCCAGTGGGAAAGGTGATCTATTTATTTAGACGTGCATGTGGTTGAGCACAAGCTGAGCATGTGAAATCCCAAAGTATTAGGTGCATCATCATGTGAACATAAATGAAGATGATGTATTATCCTCCTCTGAGCAGCATATTTGACTAGAAAACTACATATGATTCTCATGTGTGAGGCAATGGGAAAGAAAATCTGTAGAGTGGGCATGTCTGTGGACGAGCACAGGTGAACATGTGAAGATCTCGTTCTTCTGTGTAATGCAATGAGCCGGAGATATGACATCCCTATGGATGTTCCCCTAGTGGATGAGCACTAGTGGGTGTATTAGATCCCTTGCTATATGTTGTTCAAGAGTTAGACCTCCTTGAAACCCTAATTGTAATGTAAAGGGTACAAGTTGGCCCCACCTTAATGTGATTAATAATAAATGTAAAAGATAATTAATCTAGTTAATATTAATTATAATATTATTATTATTATTATTATGTGACTTAGAGGTCAGCCATGTTGAGCCAATAGACACTTATGTTGACAATTTTAGGTTAGTATAAGTAAAGGTAAAATCCCCATTGTGAAAACATATCCTCCATGTGAGTTTGGAAATTTTAGCAAGTACAATTACTTGGTAAAAGTGCACACCTCTCTTGGTCACTAGTCTTCTAGGGTTTGAGCACCCTCTTGTGTGCTAGGTCTTTCTTGGTGGTGAAGGTATTTATCTTGAAGAATATAGCAAAGGATTTGGCTAGGTTTTCTTCCCTTGTTGAGAAGGGTTTCCCAGGATACTTCTTGTGTTCTTGTGCATGGTGTTTCTTCTTGTGATCTTGGTTGCTACAACATTATTGTTTATGGTTAAGTGAAATGCTAAAAATGGAATGAACTTCATGCTTAACCTAGCTTATGAAAAATCAACATGGTATCAAAGCATAAGTCTTGAAGAACCCATTTCACAAGCTACAAGCTTTTACCAGTCATCCCTCCTCTTCTGCAAAACCATATGGCCCTTCTAGGGTTTCCAGAAAATCTGTACAGCCCTCTTCTTTTGAGTGTTTTATCCCCTAAAACTTGGACGTTGAGGCAAATTTTAGCATGGGAGAGTGTTTGGATCTAAAGATGTCCTAAAAACAACCTTAGTCTGACATTAATTTATCAACCGAGGATTTGTCTTTTCTTTCAAGAATATCATCAAAGTCGATGCAAATAGTTGTAGAGGTTAAAATCGTGTAGATAATTCAGTTAAAGAAAATCTGAGTTCTTCACTAATCAAGTTCTTCACACATTCCTTAAAAACTCTGAAACTAAAAACTCACTCAACAGAATTGTAATCTTATCACTAACACACTGTGAATCAAAGACACTAATTAATTTGTTGAATTCACCTAACTAAGAAAACAATAATTTAATTTGTGAAAACACTTAATGAATCAATCTATTTCATCTAACTAAGAAAACAATAATTTAATCTATGAAAACACTTAATGAATCAATCTATCAATGATTATTTAACCTGTTGGAAAAGAAACAACGAATTACTGTAAAATTAAAAAGGAACAACAAATGTGAATTTAAGCGAAAGGAACAACAAATGCAAATTTGGTAAAAGGAAAAGCGTATGCGAAAATGAGAGGAACTTTCAAGAAATAAACTAACAGCAATGGGAAATGGAACAACAATCGATAACCTTCAAATGAAACATCTATCCTATGTAATTGAATAACATAGTCAATTTATAAAAGAATCAATACACTCATAAATTTATCTTAGCTGTTGCAAGGAAATTCAAATCACAAAACCGAAATATAATTTATATGATTACGGATGAAACAGTAACTCCTTATGAATGGGCCCATGGTCTTTAGAAGATACTGCTGCTAAAAACTTAATACGCAAAGATGATCAAAACGCTCAAAGATTTCATTAATTCCATAACTGGTAAATCATTTGCAATGGACTGCTTGTACAGAGCAATTCAGAGATCTGAATGTTTGATTGAATTTCTTAGGTATCTCTCTATTGTTCATCATCCTCTATATATTACAATGACATGAGTAAATTAAGTTATCCTGAGGATCGAGAGATCCTCATGATTGCTTTTACTATTTATAAAGATTACAAAATAAAAAGTCAATCTTCTTCTAAACCACTTTATTCCTGATTCCTTCGATCTTCAACAACTTATGTATCTTCGGGATCTCTTTAATTATCTTGAGGTAACAACGATTTTCCATTTTCTACAATAAAATCAAATAATTCAAACCAAAATTTAGAAATTATCTAATATCTCTCAATAATATTTCTAGAATATTTTTTAATCATTTTCTCTCCTAATTACTTCTAATTAATGGAAAAGTCAATCAAGAATGTATCATAAATCATGGTAATAAGGAGAATATGTGTACCTTTTTCACAACTCAACATACCCCCCAGCTTACCTTTTTGCATGTCCTCATGCAAGAAGAGAATTTACATGTAAAGCAGTGATACTGAAGGGAGGAGAGGTCTTTTCTCCAGGTCTCGTGAGCCCATGCTTACCTTTAAGCACTTTAAAAGCAACATCTTCCTCCTTTTTACAAAGTTCATAATTACTCTGATAACCATCTGGAGGATACCAAATAATGGGAGGATTGTACTTGCATCTAATCCAAGCAAGCCCTTCATCTAGGATCATTTTGGCATACCTCTCTAACCTGAAGGTGGTTGCGTGAAAATTTTTGAAACCAAAGGGTTCCCTGTTCTTGACTGCATTTGAGGGGACATCCCATCATAGTTTGGCAGTAGAAATGGCTTCTTCTATAATCTCTCTAAAATAATGTAGATCTGAATGTACAACATGTTTATGGATGGGAGCTAAAGATTCTACCACATTCTCCCTCTTCATGAATGTTTTGTGCTGCATAATGGTTTTAAGGGTTTTAGGAGGTTCCACTTTGATCCATAGGTCTAACCCAGTCTCCCTTTTCATGAAAACCTTGTGTGCTTTAGCCTACCTGGTTTGGTTTTTGGCGAAGGATATGAATTCCTGAAACTATATGTCGCCAATGAAAGGATTGAGATTCTCATTTCTATTTTATCCTAGGATGAAGTTGTGAAGGTATAATTCACACATAAAGTATTGAACTCCATCCCCTTGTTCTCTAAAACATGAAACAAAATCAGAAACAGTGGTAAACTCAAAAGGTTTTCCTTCTCTAATAGCTTTTATTCTTAGCATCAGATAATGTTCTAATAGAAATAAGGTGTAAATAGTAGCAGGGGCCCTGCAAGCTACTATATCAAAATAAACAGAGCAAATTTCTTTTATTTGCTCCAATGCTTCATATAACTGGCCCTGTACTTTCTTCACCGTTCCTTGAGCTCTGTTGAGCTCAGCATAGGTATTATTCTTTGTTGATGACATGGCTTTAATTTTTTTGATAACTCTCTGATGTTCTGCCATTGTTACCATTTCACTTCTGCATTGAGTCAGGGTTTGTTGGGATTGCACCAGTTATGCTTCCAACCTGATAATGATGGCATCCTGTTCAGGGGGTTGAGATGCTTCTTTAGTCTGAATAGTTGTCTCTATTGTTGTTGGAGCATCTGTATGGGTTCCTATTTCAATTGTTTCCAAAGTAGCAGGAAGATCTATAGGAAACACTCCTTCAGTTTGAAAAACTATTTCTTATGTGGCTAGAATCTCAGTCTGAGTTTTTGTTTTAGTTGTTTCCATAGGAGCATGCAATTATGTTTGTGTTCCAGTAGAATTGGTGTGGACTGTTCTTCTGGGAAGTGGATTTCTTCCTTGTACTCTAGGCCTCTTGGATTTCTTCTTCTCATGGGCCTTATTAGCCTGTTCCAACTGCTTCCTAAGTTGTTTAATTATTTCTTTTAATCGGCCAACTTTTTTTTTTAACACTTTTACCCTCTTAACCCTTTTTCTCAATATCTTGTTTTCATGTTTTAATCTTCTTATTTTATTGTTGCCTTTACCTGTTTTTTTCTTCTATCTATGGGGAATTTCTAGGTCTTCCCCAACTTGATCAGCTGGTGACTACTCCCCTGTTTCTTCTAGATGCTCTATTTGTTCTAAATGACTATTTACCTCAATTTGAGGTTCTAGTTGTTATGTTCCTTCAGAAGATGGCATCTCCATGTCAGGAAGATCCAAGACAGGGTTTGAATAGGAGGAAGTTAGCACTTGGGGTTCTCCATACCTATATGTGTCTTTAGCAATTGATGTCCCTAAATTTCCCAGTACTTGAGCCATCTCTACTTCATAACTTCTAAAGAACTGTTATGTGAGGATTTCGAGTGATGGTTTCCTTGTCTGTATAGTTTCCCGTGAGGGTTGTTTTGTCTATACAGTTTCCTATGAGGGTTGTTCAGTCTATACAGTTTCCTGAGTTTCTTCAGGTTGTACTGTATTTTTACTCCTTTTTGCAGTGGAGGTTTCAGGAACAACAATTGTTCTTTTTATCTTCTTCTTTGATGTTTCTACCTGTATGGTCTGAGTTTCTACCATCTAGATGGGGTCTGCTTCAATTTCAGGCTGGGGTACTGGAACTTCCAATTAGGCATTGTCTCCTCCTACTTGGGCTGCCTCAATTCTCTGTGGGAAAATTTCATTATGTATTTCGGGTTGTTCAATTTGTAGGGGCTCAATTAAATCTCCCCAAGTGATTTTTGTTTGGATCAAGGCCCTACTTACTATTAATTTTACTAGTCCATGGTGACTAATTATATTGACAGAGTCTTTGGCCTTCTGATTCCTTGCAGCAACTTCATGTAACATGGCATTTAGAAAAAATGGCAAATTTATTACTGACATTTGTTTTAGTGCTGCTAGCAGTTTGAGGTGGCGCGGTATCACCAAATTGTATCTTTCATCACATGTGATATATCTATGAATTACTCCTGCTATCTCCCTCCATGGCTCGCTAAGAGCAGTGGGGTTGAGTCCTTTCCCTTTTTTGTTAATTTCTTCTCCTGGTTCCGCGAAAAACTTCACAGCCTCCTTGAGTGTTGTGTATTTCCCGGTCCACTGTGTGCCTTCATTTGGAAGGCATGTTACCTCCTCTATAATTTCCTCAGTGACTGGAATTTTTATGTCTCGAATCACCGAGACTCCCCTCTGTAAATTCTGGAAAAATGCTAGCGTGATATTTATGTCATATCCCTGTAATCTGTTGAAATATTCGATCCACCCCAGAAGATGTAAAATTTTCCTTCAGTTATTTGCAACAATGTGGGCTCTCGGCGAATTCTTCAGCTGCCCATGTCTTCTGCCAACAAGTCAGCACAACTATTGTTCTTGGTTGCAACTTAGTTAGACCACCAACTTGTGAGAAAATATTACCAGAAATGGTAAAAATCACCGAACAACAAATGTATATAAAAATGTGAATTGTTCCATTCATTGTAATCATTATGATCTATCGATAAACGTGCAGAATATCCACCCCCTGATAAATGAAAAGGTCGACCTCGACCGTTGACATGTGTGAGTGTAATGATGGAAGGTAGTTCAAGTGAGGGGTAATTACTACACTGTCGTCATCACTGGGAGAAAAATCATTAATAACCTTAAAAATCACTTTAATAGTAATCATGAACAATAATCACTCTTTTGTGGGAAATATACGTTCAAATACCTATATTCAAAAATGTTTTAAGGAAAAATATTTCGAGTAATCTAAATCTGTTCACGTGTTAGAAATATTCCACATGTCATAACTTTGTTACTTTCCCTTGTTATTGAATATAACTGGAATGATAGCCTCTTTTTAAGAAAGGAAGTCTAGGAACACACAAAAAACTTAGTGTATTTAAGATAAACTTCCACACCACACGAAGAGCCACTGCTACCAACAGACGTCCATAGCCTCGACAGGGTTGCCTTTTAACCCATAGATGAGCCTATATCCTTAATGAATAGTTTGAATCATCTTTTCCCAAAAATGCCACTATCCTGGTTTGGTATCCAGATAACGATAATGCCACTCACTAGATCATAACCTAAGCGAACAAGTCAGCTCGTGATGAGACCTCTTGTCATTTGACGAAAAAATGCCAAAGGCCATTGCCCTGGTGTGGTAGCCATAGTGGGAATGTCACTTATGTTATTACCTTATGATCGTGGTATGTTGGCTCATGATGAGACCCCCTATCCTTTGTGGGAGAATTTTATTTTCTTTATTTATTTTTAATTTTTATTTCTGTGTTTTGTTTTTTTTAAGGCTTTATTAAGGGAGGCTCATCTACTCCTTAAGAGTGAGGGATGGCATAAGAAGTGTAAGAATGCCAAGTAAAAATGTGCCTTAGAATTCTTATTATGATATCAAGGCAAATTATCATTCAAGTATATGTATTTATAGGGGAAATAAACGAATTATGGTGGTTAAGGATTATGAACAATATTAAGATAATTCGGAGAAATCAATCCAAAAAACAATTCGTTAAGGTATGCTAGATATTCTACAAAAGAAAATGACAAATCGTTACTATGATAATTAGAAGTGGTGTTGAAAGTTAGTTAAGTTCATACCCAAAGGAGTGGCTACGTATCATAACGACGTGTTGTTGGTGAAAAATCATTATTTTCAAAGGAAAGGAACAACAACAGGAACAACTGCAAAAAGGAACAACAGTTGTTTCTTTTTTGAAAGAACAGCGCTACCCGAAAATAAGGGATGGAAATCAAGATAAATGGAATGAAAATTGTTCTATTCAAATGAACAATATGACTCACAAAAGGGAACGACAATCATAAAAAAGGAACGACAATTGTTTCGTTCCAATGAATGACACTACCCGCAAAGGGAACAACAATCGCAACAAAGGGAATTACAGTTGTTCCGTTCAAATGAACGATACTACCCGCAAAGGGAACAACAATCACAAAAAAGGGAACGACAGTTGCTCCGTTCAAATGAATGACACTACCAGCAAAGGGAACAACAATCACAACAAAGGGAATGACAGTCATTACATTTGAATGAACGACAACAATGATGTTCAAATTTTAACCATCTAATTAAGTAATTGGAAACCTCCCGCAAACATTTTTGTTTTAGCGAATCTAGGATTGATTAGTCGTCAACTAAATTCATTCAATTTTTATGGGTAGGTTTATTCAATGCTCAAAGTATTGGATGGTTTGTTAGTGTCATGCATTCATTTTCTATTTATTACAGTTGCGCATTCTTTTAGTGCAATCACCTGACTTTTTGTTGCAGAACATGACATATTCATTTCCTATGCAAAACAAGGTTTATATTCGATGGATTTTTCAAAGTGATAAAGGAGCAATTTGAAGTTTGAATAAGGAATAGAAAAGAGCACAAATTATATTCGTTACAGTCATCTCTTATGGTTTTTGTTCTCCAGATTTTCTTATAATGACTTTCCTAGGAAGTAAAAAAAAAACTAAAAAACTCAATCAAATCTTTAAAGAAAACTATATACAATATGTACAGTGCTTGAAGAACAACAATTTCATGGAACTGAAGATGTTGGGTTACCTTCCCAGCCAGCTAAAATTTGAACAGTAGGATCTCTTATGGTTTTTGTTCTCCAGATTTTCTTATAATGACTTTCCTAGGAAGTAAAAAAAAAAACTAAAAAACTCAATCAAATCTTTAAAGAAAACTATATACAATATGTACAGTGCTTGAAGAACAACAATTTCATGGAACTGAAGATGTTGGGTTACCTTCCCAGCCAGCTAAAATTTGAACAGTAGGATCATTACTTGCTTCTTGGAAAAAGGATTCTTTTGAAAGCGGTCGATGGTAGAGTCGTAGCCGATGTCCATTTATCAGAAAAGGATAACCATACCCATCGATGGTAAATAAATTGATAGTGCCATTATCATGAACTTAATTGATTTCATATGGTCCCAACCACCTTGTCTTCAATTTTCTAGGAAAATCCTAAAATCTAGAATCATAGAGAAGCACCCAATCACCTTTTTGGAAGGTTTTCTTCTTGATATGCTTATTGTGCCAGCTAGCTCTCTGTTGTTGAATAGAAGCTATGTGTTGAAGGGAGAACATGCATGCTTCATCTAACTCATTGAGCTATTGTAAGCATTGTGTGTGTGCCTCCGTAAGATCCATTCCAATTTCCTGGGCCATTCTTAGAGTCTTGATCTCAAATTCAATTGGAAAAATAGGTTCTTTGCCAAAGACTAGATGATAAGGAGATAGTCAGTAGTGTTACGCCATGTTGTACGATAGGCCCATAAGGAATTTGGAAGCTCGGTTGCCCAATTTTAACGGTTTGTTGAGACTGTTTTTGTCAAGATTGCCTCCAAAACTTTAATGGTACTTTCCACTTGTTTGTTTTCCTGTGGGTGGTATGGTGAGGTAACTATGTGTTTAATGTGATAATTGCGCAGAGTGGTCATGATTTTATGGGCTGTAATTGCAACCCTCTGTCAGTGATTACTTCCCTGGGTAATCCATAGCGTACAAATAATTCAAAGAGAAACTTAATGATTGTTTCCTCAGTTGTGTTTGGCAAGGCCACTGCTTCTACCCATTTGGTCATATAGTCTGTTACAACTAGAATATAATCTTTCTGGTTTGATTTTGGGTTGAAGGGGCCAACAAAATCTAGTGCCCATCTCTCGAAAGGTTTTTCCACCACTTGTGCTTGTAGGGGAATTTCATCAGCTTGGCCTGGTTGACCCATCCTCTAACAGTTGTCGCAGGCCAGAACTTACTTCTTTGCATATTTAAATATTGAGGGCCAATAATAGTCCATCTATAAAACCTTATGCCCAGTTCTGCGGTATGCAAAATGTTCTCCACAGGGCTCATCATGGCCCGCCTTCAAGACATCGTAAATTTCATCATCTCTGATGCAGCTTTGGATCTGAAGGTCAGACCCTGTGTGGAAAATATATCCACCAATCCAGGTGAACCGTGCACTGTGTTGAACAATTAGTTTCCTTTCTCTTGATGACAGGTGTGTTGGTAGTTTCCCAGCTGCCAAATAATTCACCACATCAGCGTACCAAGGCGTCTTAATAGTGACAATGAACAAGTGTTCGTCAGGGAATTGGTCTTCAACTATCAAAGAGTTATCTATTTTGGGTATGCGAGACAAGAAATCTGCAACGAAATTCTCTCTTTCGGGTCGATCCTTGATGGTGATGTTGAATTCCTGCAATAGTAATAACCACTGAGTAACCCGTCCATTAATAATAGGTTTGTTAGCTAAATATTTAATAGCAGAATGATCAGTATACAAAATAAATGGATATCCTATTATATAGTGGCGAAATTTATTAATAGCATGTATAACGGCTAAAAAATATTTTTCTGTTACTGTGTAATTTAATTCAGCGGGAGTAAGATTTTTGCTAATAAAATAAATAGCATAAGGTTTCATGTCTTCTTCCTGTCCAAGGACAATGCCTATGGCGATATTTGATGCATCTGTAGAGATGTGGAATGGTAATTTCCAGTTTGGTCCTCTCAACATCAGTATTGTTGAAACCAACCTTTTGAGTTCTGCGAATGCAACATCACACTTTTCAGACCACTAAAATTCAACATTACCAGCTAAATCATGTAAAGGTGCAGCTATTCTTGAAAAATTTTCTATGAATCTGCGATAATATTTTTCACAGCCAAGGAAACTATGTACCTCAGTTTGTGTACGAGGTGTAGGCAGATTAAGGATTACCTCTATTTTTGCTAGGTCTACCTTGATTCCATCTGCAGAAACATAGTGTCCTAGTACCACATCTTCAGTCATCATCATATGACATTTCTCATGACTCAAACATAGCCTGGTAGCAATGCATCATTCCAGTACCTTCTCCATATTACTTAGAGCTTGATCAAAGTCAGTGCCATAAGGGGTGAAATTGTCCATGTAGACTTCAATTCCTTCATTAATCAAATCAGAAAATATGCTTAAAATATCTCTCTAGAATGTAGTTGGAGCATTACATAAACCAAAGGGAAATACTCTATATGTGAAGGTACCCCAGGGACATGTAAATGTAATTTTATCCTAGTCTTCTGGAGCAATCTGAATCTGATTATAACCACTAAAGCCATCTAGGAAGGAAAAAAACTTCTTCCCTGCTAAAGTATCAAGGACTTGATCAATAAAAGGTAGGGGAAAGTGGTCCTTCTGGGTAGCCTTATTTATTTTTTTGTAGTCTACACAGATCCACCACTTTCCATTCTTCTTGGGGACGATTACTAGTGGAGAGACCCACCGGCTGTCTAAAATAGGATATATGAAATCTACATCCAACAGTTTTTGTAATTCTTCTTTGGCAATGTCCCTGAGGTGAGGATTCAATCTTTGTTGGGGTTGTCGGATGGGTCGGGCATATTTTTCAATATAGATATGATGTGTATAGAGTTGGGGATCAATTCCCTTCATGTCAGGATACTCCCAAGCAAAATCCTGTTGATATTTAGAAAGGATCTGAATCAATTTTTGTTGTTGTTGCTCATTCAAATTAGCATTAATATTTAGAAACCTCCCTAATACAACTTCAAATGAAATGTTTTTATGGACAGCCGTAGTGGGAATCAGTTTCTCCATCAGTTCTTCCAAAGGATCTCCCTGTGCTTCATTATCGAAAATAGCTTTTAGCATTTGACATGTTGGATTGCCTATAACGGTTGGGTTGTTAATGAAGCTATTGATCACATCATCTTCTAGTTGGTTTTTGAACCCAAGAGATACTTCCAGTGTGAGAGGAGATCGTAGGTTTTCTTTTGGATACCTAGGTGGTTGCAACTACTAATGTATAATAGGTAGACTCAGTTTAGCTGGAGGCTACAAGGTGAGGTTCTTTGTAGAATTTCCTCTAGAGATTGTCATGTTGCTTGTGCGACATCCTATGTATGCATCTATTTTTTCTATCCATGGTCATCCCAATATCAATGGGTGTCCATCAAGTCTACTTCTTGGGTTGATAACTAGGAAATCAGCTGGGTATTCCCAAGAGTCGACCGAGATTGTCATGTCTTGTAATGTGCCCACTCGTTTAACCACCTATCTATCAGCTAGTTCTAACATAATCGAAGTAGGTTTGAAGGAGGTGATACCCAGGACATTACAAGTCTCGATGGTTAGAATGTTAATTGCTACCCCCAAATCCACTAGTGTATTTGGAAAAAAATAGCCCTGTATCTGAATTGTTACTGTTAGCACTCAAAAACGCACTGGCATTTTTGAAGGAAAGATGCCTAATATTACAGGGAAAATTTGACTTACTTACCAAGCTCCAAATGCAGATATGAAAGCACCGTTGGAAATTTCAGGATTTGTAGATGTCATTCGACTATTTAAACATGAAAAACGGACTCTCCATGACCGAGAAATTTGATTTTGAAAAAATATGCGCTTTCACCAGTGCAAAAGGCAGAATTATGACTAGTTAGTTGTGGAAAGCTGTGCCTTTCAGCAGCTAAGGAGCAGATTTTCGGGTGAGTTAGCTGTTGAAAGCTGTCATGGACAGAATAGCCAAATTTTCGCCCAGATCAAGAATTTTTGGGTTTGGATGGTTTGAATCCTTCTTCAATAAACTGGTTATGAATTATCAAAACAAAATTTGAGGGCCATTTTTGGAGATGAAAGTCAAAAGGGCATTTTTTGACTAGATTTAGTGATTTTCAAGGGCAAAATGATAGGGATTTTTGGCACACATCACCAAATTCGAATTCCACTTTCAAAGGAGCAGATCAAAGAGCCTTGGAAGGCTAGGCTACACTTCATCAACTTTCAACCAATGTTTGAAGACCAAAAGATAGAGGTTGACCTCATCTTGAGGATCTCTCCTTATCTTTTGCAAATTAGTTTTGACTTTCTATTTTTAGAATATCAGATCCATTATTTTAGGATCTGAAGCTGATTGTAAGAGGCTATAAAGCCAAAGACATTTGAAGCACTAGAGGGTTCGACCTGGAATACTGTGATGCTACCTCTGTAACACACAGACTTATTCTTATTATATGAATATTTTCAAGCTTCTTTCAGTTGGGTGGTCAGATTCTCTTCTTCTGTTTTCTTATAGTTTATGAGTGAAAGTTCTTTGCTGATGCTCATTCAATTTTGCAGTGAATGTCATCTCACTGGTTAATTGTTTTAGTTGATGATCATAATCTATTTCCTCGGTTATTAAACCCATTGTACTTGTTGGTATGAAGTGTAATCTGGTGTAATAGCTGATTTCTTCCCTCATTTAATCAAACTTTGTCTGACTACATGACTAGAAAGCCTTGAGAGATTTCGTATTTATAGACAGTCCTGAAAACACAGTCCAGCCCTTGGATATTCATTTTGATCCATAAAACCATATCAAATATTGAGAAAACATTTCCCAAAAAAGAGTTAGTTACCAGGCATCTCCGACTTACAGCCTAGGAGAGTTTCCTGGAGAGATAACAAATTGGCGTCGTTGCTGGGGAGAGGAGATCGAAGCTCAGCTTCCCTGGGAGACGACATAGATCTAGTTCTTGATGATAGACAAGGAGTAGACATTATCAGGTTGTACATCATCTATCTGGCGACTCCATGAAGGACAAACTCAGTGGCGACTCCATTGTTCAGAATCTGTTGGTGACTCCACTGGTATGACATGAACATAATCTTAACCAAGAGGTATGCGTTCTGTGATTTTTCAAGCATTGTTGGTTTCCCTAATCAAGTACCTGCTAGAGATGAATGGGAGAACAATCTTCCTAGATTTCGAGGAGAAGAATGGGAAGTGTCAGCTGAACATTTGTTGGACTTTCATGACTACATGCATCGGTTGCAGGTAGTGCATGAGGATGTTCAGATCCGGCTCTTCTGTTTTTCATTAGAAGGGATTGCTCATGATTGGTACCGGTCTTTGCCTAATGAAAGTGTCAGTTCTTTAGCAGATTTTCATGCCGCTTTTCATGTGTTTTGTAAGGATCATTTTCCAGCTAATCTTCTCTATCCTCAGTGTTGTCATGAATTTCATTCATCAACTAAGTATTCAGATGTTCATGAAGAGTATGTTGTTGAAGAGGATATTCTACATTATGATCAAGAAATTGTTGATTCACATCATGATATCCATGAGGATGTTACTAACATGGTATCAAATTTATTTATTAAAGATGACTGTCATGATGATCAGATTGTTTCTTTTGAAATATTTAAAGATGATGATCATATTTCTCCTTCTGAAAACTTTGAACATGTTGAGCATATTGGCATATTAGTAGAAGATAGTTTCAGATCTGCAGAGGATGAAGAGGATAGCCTACAATTTCCAGATTTGCATGGATTGTCTAATCTTCAACTAGAACACGTGAATCATGATCCCGAATGTGTTGATTTTGTAGCAGCATATGCTATGAGCGGCCTTCAGTTTTCAGATGTGAAGACACAGGGGAATAGCATGAAATATGGAGAAGAAGGCGAGGATCTGAAAGGTCCAGATCAGCAGTCCGCCTTATATGTTTCTCCAGCAGAGATCCCGCAGCCTACATTCAACAGAGAGACCAATTAACTCAGCTTGCAGCAAATCAAAGAGATATTCTGTTATGATTTTGAGGATCCTTTTGCTGACTTTTTAGAGTCTATGAGCAGTATAGATCTTAAAATATTTCTGCCAAAAGAAGATTATCTTTATCCTCTGTTCAAACCTTTTTTCTGCATGATATGGCTTCTATTATTGTTCAAGTCAAGATCTAGCATGCTTCCTGTAAATAAATTTCTTACATGGCTTCATTGGAAGCATGAGTTTACGTGATTAAGAAGCAGTGCAAGGTGTTAGTATAGGAATAGGCAAAAAGAAAATAAGCTCCCCATACGAGCAGTTAGATCCTTTCAATTATAGGTTGTCAAATAAACAAACAGTCTACAGGCAGGTTTTA
>JASDQU011246047.1:26009-39160 GCA_032191745.1 Picea mariana | reverse complement strand
TGAATGGGGGAGCATCTTGTAGTTACAATGGAACAACTTATCATATTGATTTGGCAGTTGTGCACAATGAAAGGGGGAGTAGTTTGCAATTGCGCACATTGAAAGGGAGTAGAATAACAAAACCATGATGTTTTTGATTTCAATGGAACAACTAAGCATATTGATTTGGAAGTTGCGCACATTGAAAGGGGGAGAAGTTTGCAGTTGCGCACATTGAAAGGGAGTAGCTCAACATAAAGGCCATTTCTTTGGCAGTCATGTTTTAGAACATAGAATAAGGCTCTTTTGGTTGCCATCAATGAAAAAGGGGGATTTTGTTTCACATATGCTGTCATTGAAGTCAAAGTGGTCATGGACATGGTTAGTTATAGTGAAATAACAGACAACAAAAGTACGTGGAAGGATCGAAGGATGAAAGGATCAATGGTGTAGAATAGGATCAATGGAACATAAAAGTATGGCACAAATCATGGTGTACAGATAGAGGAATTCGAGAAAGTATGAAAACAAAATTTCATAGAAGGATCGAAGGATGAAAGGATCAATGGCACAAAAAAGGGTCAATTCCACATAATAAAATCTGTAGGGTGCTTTGAACTAGTGCGACAAATGATGCAGTAGATTTTTTCAAGATGGAGTCAGTTCAATGGAATCGACTGCTATGGATTGTGTGGAATATTGTACAGAAGAAAATCTGCAGGGAACCTTGAGCCAGTGCGACAAATGGCACAATGAATTGTGACAATATGAATCATGTATGACAAGCGATGTGGAATGCGATGTAATGAACATAAATTTGGCAGTCAAGTGAGTGAGTCACCAAGAAGTGCTATCAGTCTGGTGGAGTGACTAGATTAGTGCATTATATGCCTAGTGTGATAGGATGAAGACTTGTGACTTGAAACTTGGGCTCCTGTTCTATCTGCGCATTAGGTGTTCTATAGACCAGAATGTGATTTGTTGCATCAAACTTGAGGAGATGCTTTGATAAGGCTAGGTTCTATTGTTGGAGATGAGTTGGAGCTCACTCATAGGAAGATTTGGTTCGCTTGATTTAGTCAAAGAATGTCTAGCTATAACTGGACCTTGATCTGGTCAATATTTGTCCATAATATAATCATCATGCATCTACATGTTTTATTTATATAGAAGTGTAACTAATAGGACCTTGATTGGGTCAATATATGTACACAATATAACTATCATGCGTCCACATGCTTTATTTAGACAAAAGTGTAACCAAAAGAAATTTTATCTAGTTAAGATATGTCTGAAATATAACTATTATGTGTCCACATAAAATATTGTGAACTCAAGAAAAAACATTATAAATAGGGATTCTCTATGTTCGATTCAAGTGTGGATGAGGAGAGAAGCCAAAGATTCTGTAATTCTTCAAAGAAAATGAACTGGAGACATATTAGATAGTTTTGTAAGAATTGTTTTTTAAACTGAATATAGGGTGGTAGAGTGGTGCTAGGGTGAGTTAAATCTCACTGAGGATTGGTTTCCTCATCATTTATAATAGGTTGGTTCCTGAGAGGATTGGTCTCCTCATTATCTATGACAGGTTGGTGCTTGAGAGGATTGGTGTCCTCATTATCTCCGATAGGTTGGTTCCTAAGAGGATTGGTGCTTGCAGAAGAACATAATATGTTTTGTGGTTTTCTCCCGCATTGGGTTTCCACGTAAAACTCCTTATGTAATGTGTTTTATGTGTTGCATTTTGATTTATGCGTGTATTACTGATTGAGTAAGAATTTATAAATAACTTTAAATTGTTGAAAGGAAATAAAATTTAAAAATATGATACAATATTGATTCACCCCCCACCCCCCACCCCCCCTCTTAGTATTGATCAAAGAGATCCAACTGCCCATTCACAAAGGAGATCGATGACTATTATCAAATTATGCACAAGTATGGTTATGTGTGTGTAAAGAGGTATGGAGGAGAGAATATCCAAAGACTCTATTTTCCATTGCTGTCAAAGGGTGAGAATAAAAAAACCATGATGTTGATGCACATTAAATGGGGGAGCATCTTGTATTTACAATGGAACAACTTATCATATTGATTTGGCAGTTGTGCACAATAAAAGGGGGAGAAGTTTGCATTTGCGCACATTGAAAGGGAGTAGAATAACAAAACCATGATGTTTTTGATTTCAATGGAACAACTAAGCATATTGATTTGGAAGTTGTGCACATTGAAAGGGGGAGAGGTTTGCATTTGCACACATTGAAAGGGAGTAGCTCAACATAAAGGCCATTTCTTTGGCAGTCATGTTTTAGGACATAGAAGGAGGCTCTTTTGGTTGCCATCAATGAAAAAGGGGGATTTTGTTTCACATATGTTGTCATTGATGTCAAAGTGGTCATGGACATGGTTAGTTATAGTGAAATAATAGACAACAGAAGTACGTGGAAGGATCAAAGGATGAAAGGATCAATGGTGCAGAATAGGATCAATGGAACATAAAAGTATGGCAAAAATTATGGTGTACAGATAGAGGAATTCGAGAAAGTATGAAAACAAAATTTCATAGAAGGATCGAAGGATGAAAGGATCAATGGCACAAAAAAGGGTCAATTCCACATAAGAAAATATGTAGGGTGCTTTGAACTAGTGAGACAAAGGATGCAGTAGATTTTTTCAAGATGAAGTCAGTTCAATGGAATCGACTGCGATGGATTGTGTGGAATATTGCACAGAAGAAAATCTATAGGGAACCTTGATCCAGTGCGACAAATGGCCCAATGAATTGTGACAATATGAATCATGTATGACAAGCAATGTGGAATGTGATGTGATAAACATAAATTTGGCAGTCAAGTGAGTGAGTCACCAAGAAGTGCTACCAGTCTGGTGGAGTGACTGAGCGAGTGCATTATATGCCAAGTGTGATAGGATGAAGACTTGTGACTTGAAACTTGGGCTCCTGTTCTATCTGTGCATTAGGTGTTCTATAGACCAGAATGTGACTTGTTGCATCAACCTTGAGGATATTCTCTGATAAGACTAGGTTCTGTTGTTGGAGATGAGTTGGATATCACTCATAGGAAGATTTGGTTCTCTTGATTTAGTCAAAGAATGTCTAGCTGTAACTGGACCTTGATCTGGTCAATATTTATCCATAATATAATCATCATGCATCCACATGTTTTATTTATACATAAGTGTAACTAATAGGACCTTGATTGGGTCAATATATGTACACAATATAACTATCATGCATCCACATGCTTTATTTAGATAAAAGTGTAACCAAAAGAAATTTTATCTAGTTAAGATATGTCTGAAATATAACTATTATGTGTCCACATAAAATATTGTGAACTCAAGAAAAAACATTATAAATAGGGATGCGCTATGTTCGATTCAAGTGTGGATGAGGAGAGAAGCCAAAGATTCTGTAATTCTTCAAAGAAAATGAATTGGAGACATATCAGATAGTTTTGTAAGCATTTTTTTTAAAACTGAATATAGGGTGGTAGAGTGGTGCTAGGGTGAGTTAAATCTCACTGAGGATTGGTGTCATCATCATTTATAATAGGTTGGTTCCTGAGAGGATTGGTGTCCTCATTATCTACGACAGGTTGGTGCCTGAGAGGATTGGTGTCCTCATTATCTCCAATAGGTTGGTTCCTAAGAGGATTGGTGCTTGCATAAGAACATAATATGTTTTGTGGTTTTCTCCCGCATTGGGTTTCCACGTAAAACTCCTTATGTAATGTGTTTTATGTGTTGCATTTTTATTTATGCATGTATTACTGATTGAGTAAGAATTTATAAATAACTTTAAATTGTTTAAAGGAAATAAAATTGAAAAATATGATAGAATATTGNTCTTAGTATTGTTGTAAGTCATATCAGAGAGATCCAACTGCCCATTCACAAAGGAGATCAACGACTATTATCGAATTATGCACAAGTAAAATGAGTATGGTTTAAAAAGGGAGAAGATTAGCATGAGGCACATATTTGACCATTGACAAAAAATTTAGATCAACAACTTTTATTAATTTAACATGAAAAACTTGCGCGAATGTTAAAAAGGTTGTATCCACTGTAATTTGTTAACATGCACTATAGAAGAGGGCACATGTTGCAATATTGTTATTGCATCCCCCTTCATATCCAGATTCCAAAAATGTGTTTATCCCCATGCAATAAGGCCTGTGGTCCCACACATTTGGTTCTATGATCGTCAGACTAAACCATTTAACAAAGAAAAATAATCCCCAAGGAATTATACACTATGTGAACCATTTCAATTATGGATTTTCCACTCGTTGTCTCAAAGAATCATTGGGTCCACTTTGAACATTAATGAAGCCCACATATAGTTTGATTAAGCTACACACACACGCACACATAGATATGTGTGTGTGTGTATTACAACAATGGGAAGAAGTGGAGATGATTGAGAAGAGTATGAGGCTATGAGAGAACAAATTCGGAAGAAGAAAGATATAAGAAGAGTGTTTTGTGATGGTAAAATAAGCAAGATGATTCTCTGGGCATTCTAAAGGTCCAAATACTTGTTCTGGATATTGTAATGGTCAAGATATGATGTTTGTAGGGATGTGATTTGGTATTTTATAGGTTTCCTTGAGACTGTTTTGCAGAGGAGTAATTATGTTGTTCTTAATGGGTTCAAAGACTGGCTTGGAAATAAATTGAATTTCCAAAGATTGTATATTGTTCTAGGGTCTAAAAATTGAAGTGAGGTAATTATACTGAAAAGGAGCATTGTTAATTAAATGGCATAAAGGAGAGAGATGTTTGAATTAGAAATGAATGATAAGCGTATTTGAATTTAGTATGGTTGAGAATGACTCTCTTTGAGAGCTATAGACCCCTTTCCTTGACAAGGATTGAAAGAATGAAGACTTGAATGACACGGGTAGAGAAGCAGTTCTTAATAAATAAAGATCTTGAATATCATGTGCAAGAAAGAATGAGGAATGGATTGCAGTCATAAGGTAGACAAACTTGATGTTGAAGACTGTAAGAAGAAATAATCATTGTGTGATAATTATAGATTGTGGAAGAATATGAAAGTTGAAGAGAATAATTTTTTTTAGGGTGCTAGGGTGGTTCTAGGGAGAGGTTCGATGTCCTCTCAACAAGTTGGTGCTTGAATTCATTGAGTTGGTGTTCAAGAGGATTGATTTCCTCATCTACATGCAGGTTGGTGCCTGAATTCATTGAGTTGGTGCTCAATAGGATTGGTGTCCTCATCTACATGCAAGTTGGTTCTTGAAGTCATTAAATTGGTTATATAGAGGATTGGCGTCCTCAACTACTTGTAGGTTGGTGCCTATAGAGGATTGGTTTCCTCACTGACAATTGTTTATAACCGAATTGATTTTTATTTGTGAGATATTTTTTGTGGTTTTCTCCTAATATGGATTTCCAATTCAAACCTCTGTGTACTGTGAATTTGTTAATTAATGGTGTTATATATGTGAAATTTACTTATGATATGACTATCTGAAATTAATATATAAAAGTGTTTGAATCAATATTTAGAGGAAAAAGAATTTAACTTGTCTAGTACTGATTCACCCCTCCCCCCACCCCCCCACTCAGTACTATTAAATATTTCAACAATTGGTATCAGCACAAGTTCCTTCAGCAGCAGTCTAACCACTGGAAGGAAGATCCTAGTAGGTCACATGGAAAAATAGGAGAAATCATCCTTATGTAAATCTCCATAATTTGATGGAATAGATTATTCCTTATAGAGCATCATAATGAGAGGGTATTTACAGTCACTAAGGTATGATGTCTGGGAATCAGTCAATAATGGTTATTAAACTCCAATAAATCCACTCTTTGATATAGTTGCAAAGAAGCTCAGTGACAACAATTCAAAGGACATGAATGCAATTCTGGAAGGATTATCAAAATCAGAATTCACCAAAGTAATACATTGCAAATCAACAAAGAAGATGTGGATTAAAATATAGAGCACTTATGAAGGAGATGAAAACGTCAAGCAAGAAAAACTACAAACTCGTAGGAGTCAATTTGAAATCTTGAAGATGGATGAAGAAGAAAAAATTGTTGCATATCTTCTGTGTGTGGATGTAATTGTAAACATCATCAGAGGTTTGGGGGAAACAATTTATGAAAAGTTCATTGCGAAAAATGTACTCAAGTCACTTCCTATGAGATTCAATCCTAAGATATCAAATCTTGAAGATAGAAAATATTTGGACAAATTAACAACGGATGAATTGCATGGAATTATTATAGCTTATTAGATGTGAATATGATAAGAAAACACATCTAACAGAGAAGCAACATTCAAATCCTCAAAGAAGACCAAGAAAAGAAAAGAAATATCAAGTGACAACTCCAATGATGATTTTGATGCAGAGGAAGCCAGTTTGTAAGAAGGATCCAAAGAGGAAATGGAAAATATAAAGGTATGCTTCCTTTCAAATGTTTTAATTGTGGTGAAGTGGGACACTTTTTTGCTAAATATCCTCATAACAAAAACAGGGGCAATAAAGATAAAGATGATTTTAACCCCAATGAAAGAAGGGTAAAACTCAAAGGAACAAATACTTCCAAAAACAAAATAAGAATACATATTCCAAAGAGAATAACTACTCATGTTCTTAAAGTGATGAATATATTGAAGAATATGTTATGTTCATGGCCCTAGAAACAGATTCCAATGAAGATGAAGACAATAACAACATCCCAGAAATCAGAGACAATGATGATGTGAATGATGATCTTGAAGGAGAGTTACTTTGTGATCTAGATGAAATAAAAAGGCTTGGAAGAAAGAATAGATAGTTGAAGTAAGAATTATCACAAAATTTTGATCTAGCATCTCAATTAGATGAACAGAAGAAAATTGAAGACGAAATAAAAAACCAACTACAGAACAAAGAACAAGATTATGAAAAAATTGAAAAGGAAAATGTTTCCCTAAGAAAGGAAATTGATACTATCACAACTGAGTTGAACAACAGTCTAAAATTTCAAATAAGTTCCATGTCGTTAGAAAATATGCTCAATAACCAAAGATCACCTTTTGAAAAAATTGGACTAGGTTACAATCCCAACACCACATTGCAAAAAACCAAGGAAGAGCCCAAGAGCTATGGTGTGGCCCTGACCAATCCCAATGAACATAATGAGATCACCAATGAATCAAACCATGACCAACATAATCCTTTTGTCCTTCATAGGAAGAATAAATTCAAAAAAGTTATTACTCCAAGAAGACCTACTGTGAACAGTATGAATATCTCTTTCTTGGTAACTATTTTTCATGCAACAATTTTGGACACAACGAAATAGAATACAAAGCATATACAAAGAATGATCCAAGAATAAATGGAGGCATGTACAATGCTCCAAGAAATAATTGTGTGAACAATAAATTCAAAAATCTTGTTGACAACAAAAATGTAAATTCATTTGCTCCACCACTTCATTATGATCTTGAGTGTTATAAATGCAACAATTTTGGCCATAAATCTCAGGATTCCAAAAGTTGGATACATACCTCTATTTAAAAACATATTTTTGTCAAAAATACCACCAAAGTCTGGAGGAAGAAATAAGATAAGGGTTCTCATGAATAATGTGATTTAGTAATGCATTTTCAAGAAAAAGAAAGATATTGGTACATAGACAATGGATGCTCAAAACATATGACTAGTGATCAAAACAAATTCCTTAAGCTAAAGAAAGAGAAGGGAGGAAATGTTTCATTTGGAGATAATAAATATGCCAAGATAATTGGAAAAGGTAAATTCAGCCTTGGAAGTCAGAATTCCACAACAAATAATGTTATACTAGTTGAATATCTTAAGCATGACCTTATAAGTGTTATCCATCTATGTGACCAGGGACACACACTCCTTTTCAACTCCCATGAATGAAAAATAAGTAAAGAAGAAACAAAAAAATTGGTAGCAACAATAATCAAAACTAAAAATAATGTATACATTCTAAATAAAATTGGAAGAAAAGTATGTTGTATGGGACAGGCATATGAAATTTGGTTATGGAATAAAATAATGGGACATTTAAGCTTTGACAACTTGGTCAAGGTCAGTAACAACCAGGCCGTAAGAGGCATGCCAAAAATCATCAAGCCTTCAAATCCAATTTGTAAACATTGTCAACATGGAAAGAAAACAAGATTAAGATTCAAAACCAAGGAAGATTCAACATAAAGACCATTAGAAATAACCCAAACTGATCTATGTGGGCCAACTAAATCTCAAAGTCTGCAAGGTGACCATTATTTCATGTTTCTCATTGATGATTACACAAGAATTACTTGGGTAGCCTTTCTCAAGCATAAATCAAAATCCTTTGGGTAGTTCAAAGAATTCAAAGCATTGGTTGAAAATGAAACAAACCTAAAAATTAAATTCCTAAGATCATATAATGGAGGATAATTCACATCATATGTGTTTAATGAATTTTGTGAAGATCATGGAATTAGAGAACACTTCTCAGCTGCAAAAATTACATAACAAAATGGAGTCGTTGATTGTACAAGAAATGTCCAGAACCATGCTAAATCAAGATAAGTTGTCAGATATGTTTTGGAGGGATGCAGTCTACACAACTATTTACATTCTAAACAAATCATAGCTCTGGCCCAACAGTGACAAAAATCCATATGAATTATGGAAAGGAAGGCCAAAAAATGTCAAACACCTTAATGTTTTTGGAATAAAATGCTACATAAAGAGAGATGATGACAACCTCAGAAATTTTGACTCCATATCATATGAAGGTATCTTTATTGGTTACTCCTCTAAAAAAAAAATCTTACATATGTCTCAATTTGAGACTAGAAATTTTTTTTGAAGGTGAAAATGTAAGAGTGGATGATGAAAAGAAGGATCAAGATGCAAACAAATGACCATCCAACAACAACAATTTGTGGTGAAGAAGAGAAATACAATGAGAAGGATAATACATAATAAGTTGAAGACAATGAAAATGATAATAGAAAAGAAGAGGACTATGAAGCTCCTAGACAAGACACAATTAAGACCTCATCAAGGTATGTTCAAAAGAATGAACCTGGAGAACTAATTATTGGTAATAACAACGCAGGTTTCCAAACAAGAAGACAATTGAAAATATCACCAGAACAATCTAATTTGTCTCTGCTACATAAAATAGAACCCAAGAACTTATAGGAAGCTATCAGAGACAAGAACTAGGTAAATGCTATGAATGAATAATTAGATCAAATTGAGAAAAAACAAACTTGGGAACTAGTTCCTAGACCAAAAGACAAGAATGTCATAAGAACTAAGTGGGTCTTTAGGAGCAAATTGAATGAGGATGGACAAATAGTGAGAAATAAGGTAAGGCTAGTATGTAAAGGCTATGCTCAAGTCGAAGGTATAAATTTTGATGAAACTTTTTCTCAAGTGACTAGACTAGAAGACATTAGAATATTCCTGGCACTTGCAAGCTATAAGAGTATCAAAGTATATCGAATGGACGTTAAATCTACTTATGTTAATGGAAATCTGGAGGAGGAAGTATTCATTGAGAAACCTGAAGGATTTCAGCTGTCATAAAATCAAGATTATGTGTGCAAACTAAAGAAGGATCTCTATGGTATGAAGCAAGCACCTAGAGCTTGGTACTCAGGGCTTGATAAGTACCTACAACAACAAGTTTTTAAGAGAGGAACTATAGAAAGTAACATTTATGTCAAATAAGAAGATATAAATATTATTTTCATTGTGGTCTATGTAGATGATATTATTTTTGGAAGTAACTCTGGTTATCTGAGTCAAAGGTTTTCAAAGGACATGCAAAAATAATTTGAAATATCCATGCTAGGTGAGTTGTCCTTCTTCTTAGGTCTACAAATATCTCATTAAAATAAAGGTATATTCATTTCTCAGAAAAAATATATTAAGGAGATGTTAAATAATTTCAATATGGAATACTACAAGCCTATTAGTGTTAGAAAAACAAGATCACAGAGAAATAAAATAAAATAAAAATGATGAATTAAAACATAGAAGATACAAAATACAATAGACATAGATATACATGTTTCAACCAATGTGGGATACATCCACCAGAGAAATTGACAAGTCCTTCCTTTTATTATCCAGCAAATGAAGAGATACAACCTACAACACACCCATTGTAACTTCTTCATCTTTCTCTCACAGTCTCCTCTCTCAAAATAAAATATTCACAACGATTCACAACCACAATACAATTCCCTCATAAAACATGGTTTCCTTCTAGGGAAAAAACCCTAACATAACTTCTAATGTCCGATCTGCGACCTTATAATGAACAGTTTGTATTTACTATGAAATTACAATATAAATTTACAAGGAGAATTTTTCTTCAGCGCCTCGCTTCTCTTGGACCCCGTAGGGAGGGCAAGCCCCCCCTGGACAATATTTCGGGGTGTACAGTTTTCATGGTGTATAAACACAACTGAAAACAAAATCCTATGAAACATGAAGATAATCAGGCTCCACAACCAACAATCTCCCACTTGGAGACTGATCACAACAACTCCACTGTTGTTTTACCTGTTGGACTATACGCCACCTTGGACCTATAAAATTTCTCATATTCACCTTCATTCTTGAAGACCAACTAAAACTGAGAAGGAACTCAGTTTCTCCCTAGTTACTCCCTTTTTTAACATGTCTGCAAGATTTTGGCTAGTGTGTATATTTTCCAACTTCAATTGTCCATCTTTCAAGACGGATCGTATGAAATGGTACCTAAGTTGTATATGATTAGTCTTAGAATGGAAGGCTAAGTTCTATGCAAGATGAATGGCACTCTCGTTGTCACAATACAACCTCCTATTCTCTTTCTTCTTTCCCAATAGCTCCATAAACCTCTGTAACCAAATCATCTCATTACTAGCCTCTATATTAGCAACATACTTTGCCTCTGTTGTTGAAAGTGAAACAAAAATTTTCAGTTTCGAAATCCGAATTACTGATGTTCCACCTATAGTAAAAACATACCCTGTGTTTCTCCTCTTGCTATCTTTATCATCTGCCATATCAGAATCAACATATCCCTGTAGAATAGTGTTTGAACCTCGAAAACATAATGCATGAGTAGTGGTACCTTTCAAATACCTGAGAATCCACTTTACTTCCTCCCAATGTTCTTTACCTGGATTGTTCATATACCTACTCACAAATCCCACTGCATGTGTAATATCTGTTCTTGTGCAAACCATCGCATACATCAAGCTATCAACTATTGATGAATAAGGGACCCTCGACATGTATTCTATCTCCTCCTATGTCTTGGGACACATTTCTTTGATTAATTTGAAATGGCTAGAAAAAGGTGTACTAACTATTTTTTTATTCTACATTCTAAACCTCTCCAATACCTTCTCTATGTAATCACCCTTAGACAATATCAAATTGTGATTTTTCCTATCTCTTGTTATTCTCATACCAAGGATTTTATTTGCAGCTCCCAAATTCCTGATCGTAAATGAATTATCTAATTTATTCTTGAGCACATTTTTATCATTCATATTAGACCCTGCAATAAGCATGTCATCTACATACAATAGGAAGATAATATAACTTCCATTTTCTAGTTTTTTAAAATAAACACAGTGATCAGAATGACATCTACTATAACCTTGTTCTTTCATAAACCTGTCAAAATTCAAATACCACTGCCTTGGATCTTGATTTAGGCCATACAAGCTCTTCTTCCAATTGCATACCAAATTTTCCTTCCCTTTGACATCATATCCTTGTGGCTGCTGCATATAAATCTCTTCCTCCAAATCCCCATGGCGAATTTTTTTTTTACATATAACTGTTCAAGATGTAAATCTTCTACTACCAGAAGACTGAAAACAGTCCGAATTGAAGTCATTTTAAAAACAGGAGAAAATATTTCATCAAAATATATACCTTTCTTTTGTGAAAACCCCTTTACAACAAGTCTAGCCTTGTACCTATTTTTGCTTCCATCTTCTTCCTTCAACTTGTAAACCCATTTATTCTGCAATTCTCTTTTTCTTCCAGGAAACTAAACCAAATCCCAAGTTCGATTATTTACCAAGGAATCCATTTACTCTTTCATGCCTTGCTCCCAATTATTTTTAGTGTCTACCTACATTTCCTCTTCATAACATTCTGGTTCACCAAAATCAGTGAACAATAAATAATACAATGAAGGAGAGTATCATTCGAGGGGTCTACTTAACCTGGTATATCTTCTAACAACACTTGCAGGAGTTTGAGGTACATGTTTCTCCTGTTGTTGTACATTTTGATTTTTGGGTACCTTTGGAATTTCATTTTTAGTGATCTCATCAAGGTGTATTCTGATTTTTATTTCTCATGCTTCTTTCCCTGCAACTAATCTTTGTACATGAACTTCTCATTGAATATGACATATTTACTCCTAAAAATTTTGTGATTTTTATAATCCCATAAGTGATAAAAAAAAATCATTAACATCATATCCAATAAAGGTACACTTCTTGGAGTTTTCCCCAAGCTTTGTTCTATTTTCTTTATCAATACGGACAAATGATTCACAACCGAAAGTATTCAAAAAAGAATAGTTTACCTTTTTACCTTTCCATTCCTCCTCTAGAATTCCACCATCCAAAGAGTTTGAAGGTCCTATGTTTATTAAGTAAACAACAATATCTACAACATCTGCCCAAAACTATAAGGGAAAACCATCATGCAATATCATACTCCTTGTACGCTCCATCATTGCCATGTTCATTCTTTCTGACACACCATTTTCTTGTGGTGTTCCTAGAACTTTCTTCTCCCTACAAATCCCATCGCATGAACAATAATAATCAAACTCCTTGTTGCAATATTCACCTCCATTGTCTGATATGAGACACTTCAACATTTTTCCTGTCTCATTCTCAACCAAAGCTTTCCATTTCTTAAAAGTATCAAAAACATCAGATTTTTGTTGAATGCAATAAACCCAAGTTTTTCTAGTTGCATTATCAATAAAAGTAACATAATAACGAGACCCACCAAGATATGATACCTGAGTTGGTCCCCATATATCTATATGCACAAGATCTAACATTTAAATTTTCTTTTCTTTTCAATGCTCACAGAAATCCAAATCAAATTGTTTAAGAT
>JASDQU011246047.1:6774-19895 GCA_032191745.1 Picea mariana | reverse complement strand
TTGCAGGTTGCAAGCTCAGTAAGGATGATGAATCACCAGAGGCAAATCACACCATGTATAGATCAATGATTGGTATCCTTTTATATGTGACTACATCAAATCTTGTTTTCATGTAAGTTGTTGGATTGGATGCAAGATTTCAATCTACACCAAAAGAATCACATGTGTTGGTAGTCAAAATAATTCTCAAATACCTGAAAAGAATAATGGATTTTGGAAAGAATAATTCTCAGATACCCTAACTTCATACACTGATGTAGATTGGGAAGGCAGTGTTGATGATAGGAAGAGCACAAGTGGAGGAGAATTCTTCTTGGGTAGTTGTATAGTATCTTGGTTAAGAAAGAAACAGTCTTCAATATCCTTATCCATTGCAGAATCAAAGTACGTTGCATCAACATCTTGTTTCACACAAATCCTTTAGATGAATAAAACACTGCAATACATTAAGGTAAAATACAAGCAACCAATTTCTATACTATGTGAGAAAACCTGTGCTATAAGCATTTCCAAGAATCCAATGATGCACTCAAAGACAAAACATATCCCAATAAAATATCATTTTCTGAGGGAACAAGTAAATGATAAGATTGTCAAGTTAGAGTATGTTCTTACCGAGGAACAAATTGCATATATGTTTACCAAGCCCCTTCCTAAATATGATTTTGAGTACCTCAGACAGAGATTATGGGTTCAACAAATCCCTAATGGAATGCACCCTTTGTCCTTGATGTCAAAAGGGGAGAGAAAGAAGAAAAATCAAAGGAACATACTATTAGTGGGAGAAAAAAGCAGGAAAGAAAGAAAATCTCTCAGCATCACACTGATAGGGGGAGCAAATCAATAGTAGATTTTCCATCAATGACAAAGGGGGAGATTGTTGAGTATATTTTCATTGATGTCAGGGTGCATATATGGTTGAGCATATTGTCATTAGAACATAATTACTTGGTAAATCATATTACAATAGAACATAAATACTTCCTAAACACTTCCTGAAATACTTAGAAGGATGGCTCTAGATAATAGAAACTATACGCAGTTGGAATATACAACTATGGAGATAGCTAACAAAGTGGAAGTTGTTGACATTGTGGGAAGAATTGTTGAAGACCTTAAAGAAAAGAGTGAACCATATCGTCGAATGGTAATGGAAACAATTGAACGAATGAAGACTATGTGTTAATTGGGAAAATGATGACGTGTTTTTCTTGCAGGAGATCATGTGCATATCCTTGTTGTGAATCTAAACCAAAACGATACTACAAAAAGAAGAAGTAAACCATAATTGTGTTTCAGAAAATGATCCAACCAAAATTGGAACTTGTATAAGCCTTTCTACAGTATAAGTGAGTGTACAGTAAAGATTTTCTTTGGAAAAACCTTCCAAGATCGACAAATTCTATCATCTTGTATCTGGGCCATCGACAAGATCAAATTTTGAGAATCCTTGTAAGTCTCTATTACCCGATGTCAAGAAACGTTAGGACGACGTAAGTGAATCCACCCATGAGATGACACGTTGAAGCAAGGTTTCGTAGCAATCCAGGTATCTGGTGGGTGAATAGAGATCCAAATGCCCATTCACAAAGGAAATCAATGACTATTATCAAATTATGCATGGGTAAAATGATTACAATTTAAAAAGGGAGGAGAATAGCACAAGGTGTAGATCTGAACATTGATAGAAAGGCCAAATCAACGACAATTATTAATTGTGCACAAAAAACTTGTGTGAATGTTAAAAGGGTCCCCCCCCCCCTGTAATTCAGAAACATGTGCCATAGAAGACGGAACATTTCATAATATTGTTATTGCATCTCCTCTTTGTATTGAGATTCCAACAAGGTGCCTAGCCCCCCGCAATAAGGCCCGCAGTCCCATGCATTTGGTGTTGGAAAATTGATTGTCATTGATGTCTATGTTAGAGGAAGTCTAGAATCCTCTAGATGTATTAGGTGTAATTGAAGAAGTCTCCAAAGTGGTCCCCTTATGGCGTATCTTTAATAATTTCCCTCATGGGAATATGCTTTGAAGAAGTCTACAAGAAACCTAAAGGTGTGATCATGAGGCCCGAAGTTGACAGAGGAAAATAAGATTGAAGAACACTTCAAGTGTACAATAAATCCTCATATATGAATAGTCTTTGGCATGCCATTTTCAACGATAGGTCGAATGTCATGTATTTCCTCATAGTTAGGGAGATATTCTCTCATAAAGTTGAAAGCCCTGAAGAATCCTTAAGAAGCCCCTAAACAATTACAAGTCTTTATTCAAAGGGTAAAGTGGTTGTAACAAGAAAGTTCAAGAATCCCTAAGTTAAGGAAATAGGTTAATTAGAAAAAGTATATATACACCTCAAGAAGTCAATCATAGACACATTCACACATAAGTTCATTTGAATATTTTCTATGTGAACAAGTGATATTTTGGCAAGTTTGTGATGGTGAAATCTGAGCTAGGGAAAGAGTGAGAAGTGTGGTAGTTTTGGGATTGCATAGGAGAGTTGGTTTTTTTGGGAAAAACTTAGTTTGGTTTACCCCCGTGGATCATACAACTAGTGTCTCGTGAGGCACCCCCATGAGTTGTCTAGGGCTCATCACACAAGGCCCCGCTAGACAATAGGTCTTAGTCCCATGAGACTAGGATAAATATAGGAAGCGATGATTATATCATGTTGTAGCAAGGTTTGATGGTATAGTAGAGTTACTATAGTCTAAGATGGTATGTACCAGATTCTTCTTCATGACTATAGGTATGTCATTTATGCGTGATCCAGGGGATCAAATTTTTCTCAAAAATAAAAATTCTCAGAATCTCTTCAAAACGGACATGTGCGTAGGCCTCGTCGTCAAAAACCCAATGCAACTTGAACAGGATTAAACAAATGTCATATGAGAAAGATATCACGTTCTGTTAATTTTTCCAAACAAGCAAAATTTTGTTGACTATACAATCCATACAGTTCATACAGTGCTGACGCGGCAAGGTACGGAGCCACACGTGGAAGGTGAAGTGGAAGAGTGCTGAGTTGGAATTGGCTGACGTGGCAAGGTCATACAGGCTCGATGGCAGATAAGTGGATGAATCTGGTTGTGACAAGTTTCATTTTTGTGGTAAAATGTTATGGTGCCACGTGGCCCATTTGTGGGTTTCCACGTGGCACCCCTCCAGTGGTTGAAAAGTGGTAAAATTTATATGACTCCACAGGAGTCAAACCTGCAATCTTTGGGCGGGGGTAATTTTTTGGCAGGGTTGGGCTACCAAATCACCCACAGTGTATTGCTTAACACTATACGATTTCATATGTATTTGAATTTGAAAAAAGGGACGGGCGGCAGAGTAAAGGTTCAGGGCTAGGCCCCATCCCACAGTTCATACCCATATGCACTTGCCATATAACCAAGGCGCGCAGATTTTTACAACGAATGTTTAGCCCCGGTCCATTGTTAAGCCCCGATGCATAGCACCATATGCCCATTCGATATAATTAGTGACGCGAAAAACACATAGCCTCAGTCACATGCAATTTACCACATGACCAAATACCTTCACGCGAAGGGAGCTAGTCGTTGGAGCATGCGATTGTTAGGTCTTTGGCCACATGGGGTCATACGACTAAGTTCTCCGCTGAGATTGGGGGCCAGTGCAATAATGGTCCTACAATTTCACCCATTTCGCAGAAACCGTTTAGTCTGTCAGTGTGTGTGTTTTGGTGAGCAGGTACAACAAGCTTGAAGGGGAAAACTTCCAGGGGGTGTAACTTCTTCATTTTTTGTCCAAACCAGGTGTTGAAAAAGTCCAGATGGGGGTTTTTGGACGTTCTAAAGCCATTGGAGCCATCTATTTTGTATTCTAAGCACTGTAAGATAACTTTTTAAGAATAATGAAAATGATCCAAGGGAAGTTGGACCAAGAGATGTATGCCAAGAGAGGGGTGAACTCCTTTATTATTTTTTGTGTTATGTGCTCATTTTTTATGGTTTCTATATGTCTGATATGCTACTGATGATTGAGTAAAAACTCTTTAATTGATGTGTTAGTAACTTGATCCAATTACCCAAACACATACCTTTGTACACTTGCAATGCAAAAAGATACAAGTCTTCTTCATTTTAAAGATCTATTGGAAATGAATCCCATTTTCAGATCAGTTGGTATCAACGCATAGGTTTTTGAAGGTTTGATTGTTTGCAATTTTTTTTTCTTCTGATGCTTATGAAGGTCACAAGAGGAGAAGGTCAACTTGTAGAGCCAAGTTCTCAACTATCAAGAAGGAGAACTATCAAATAACCTCAAGATTCAAGGAGATATTCACCAAGTATGGCTCATGAGGAGAGTCATGTAAATATTCCTTCAGAGGAGGAAAATTTCAAAAAATATTTCTATGATATGCCTGAGATGGTCAAAGTTTTGTTTGAAGAAAGAAATGCAATATTGAAAGGTGAAAGCTCCAACCCTCCAAAGGGAAATGGAGATAGTGGTGATAAAACGCCAAAGGGAAATGGAGGGAATGGTGATTCTCCATCTCCTTCACCTCCATATTCCACCTCTTCTACCATTTCACAACCACCTCCAAATTCTCCAAAAGAACATGGTAAAACTCCCTTAGAAACTCCTTTGCTTAAGCTTGATATTAATTTTGAATTGACTATGTACAATGGAGATGTAAATGCTGAGAAATTAGATAATTGGATTCGTCAGATTGAAGTGTATTGTAGGATACAAAGAATCACAGATGATGAAACTAAGATTAATCTTGCTTCTTTAAGATTGGATAGTGCAACACTCATTTGGTGGGAAGACAAAACTTAAGAGGAAAGAAACATGGTAAATGTTTATCCTCTTGGAATGATTTTATTGTTGCAATTATAAGGCAATTTTATCCATTAGCATACATGCAGAAAGCTATTATGGATTGACAAAACTTTAGGAAAGCTAAAGGGAAAGATGTGCAAAGATTCACTCAAGAATTTAGGAGAAGAGCTTTGGTTTTGGGTATAGATTTCTCTTCTCAAGAAACTTTACTCAAATACATTGGAGTTTTTCATAGCTACTTGAGGCATACAATACTTATGCTTAACCCTTCAAATCTAGATGAAGTATGTGTGAAAGATACTCATTTAGAGACAAGAGGAAGGAATGAAACTCAAGAGGGCTGCAAGAAGTCTTTTCATAATGGAGAAAAGGGAAAGAGGAATTTTGAAAGAAATGGAAAGAAAAATGCTTCATTCAAGAAAGAGAGAGAGAAAATCTCATGTAAACATTGTTCAAAGGATGGCCATGATGAAGACCAATCTTGAAAAGAGACCAAAAAATTTCAACAACAAAGAGAAACCAAAAATTGTTGCAACTGTACAACACGATTTAGGATCTGATTCGGAAGATGAAACAAAAATCACAGCCATGGGTTTAAAAGGTAAGAATTTTATTGCTAGCAGTAGTTCTTCAAATTCTACCATCAATGAAACTCAACATGAAAAAGAAAGGATAGATCTTTCACATAAGGGTAATTTTAAAACATACCAATATATATACTCTCTTTAATATGAGATCGCAAGCAAACCTTATTTCTGAGGACATTGTCAATAAACTAGATTTGGAAACTACTCCTCATCCTAAACCATACCCTTTAGGTTGGATATGTGACAATGCCAAATTGCATGTGACAAGAAGGTGTAAACTTAGATGTTCCATCACCGCAAACTATATAGATGAGGTAGAGCTTGATGTTATTCCATTGGATATTTGTGGTATTGTGTTGGGAAGCCCATATTTATATGATAGGAGATACATTTTTCATCATCATGAGAACAAGTATCATTTGTTTAAAAATGGAGTTGACTACATTGTTAGATCACATACAAATAAGATGAATTTGTCACTTACAAATGATGGACAAATGGAGAGACTAGTCAATTCCAGTAAGAACATTGTACTTTTGATGATTAAACCCAAAGACAATGATGAAGAACAAGTTCTCAAAGGATGTGATGCAAAGTTACAATGTGATTTGTATGAGGTTGTTAACGAAAATGTTGATATGTTTCAGGAACCAAAGGCATTGCCTCCTAAAAGGGGTATCCAACATGAGATTATATTGCAGCAAGGAGGTCCTCTTCCAAATATTGACATGTGCAAGATGTCATGCATGGAGAATGTTGAAATACGAAAACAATTCCAAGAGTTGCTTGACAAAGGGGTCATCAAACCAAGAACTTTTCCATGCAGGTCACCAATTGGTTTGGTACTAGAGAAATATTGTATATGGCGTATGTGGGTAGATTTCAGAGCCTTGAACAAGATTGTTACACATTATTTTCGTCACCCTTATGACCGTTAATGATGTAAATCTATCTATTGCCTTTAGAGGGGTCAGTGGCTTGAATTCCTAAAGAAAGAAGGGAGAATAAATTTTCCTGAGAGAAGAAGTTGTATTTTCCTTTGTAAAAACCCTATTAAGGAAGATTTCTGCAAGGTGCACTACACATAGCGTGTGACGATGCCTGATTTTCGCACCCTTCTCTAAATCTAGACTATGGCATTTCTGCAGGATGCACTATAGATAGGGTGGGATGATTCATGTACATGGGAAAAGCGAGCTTCTTCTCGATGCTTCTAGAAGGAGAAGTTTCTATGGTGAGGTGCCCTCTGAATGGTTTGGATCTTAATTGCTTTCATGATTTAGTGGGATCATCCTAACCTCTTCACCTTATCCTCTTCATCTTATAAAAGAAGAGGATCTCTCATGGACAAAGTTAGATTGGCTGGAGCTTGAGTTTTGTAGATTGGAAATTTGGCTTGATTAGAGTGGCTTTGATCTTTGCTTTGTCAATATAGATTGTGAGTAGCTATCAGATCTACAGTCTCAGAATCCATGGACTAGAAGTGTGTGGGAAGCAAGGAACTGTTGGAAGGAACCTAACAACATCAAGGCATCTAGTTGTATCTTTCTTCCACATTATTTAATACAAATATACTTTTCTTTCCTATATGAATTTTATTTGTTCATGTTGTATGATTCCTTGATCACGTACATAGTTTCATATCAAATAGAATTTGTTATTCTTGTCTTTTTTGGCTTGTGTTCCTTTGCATATATTTCTCCATAAGACTCGCAACGGAGCTTGGATCGCATTGGCGAAGTTAGATCTTCGATATTTAAAAGGTATGTTCTAGATCCATTTCTCATTTGATAATCGAATCTAAGGAAAGAGTAGTGTACTTTCTTGTTTTGTTCTAGTTTCGTAGTGAATATAGGGGGATTGATTTGTGTCCACACTTAACAATTAGCGCGATAACAAAGTCTACAAATATGATTGTTGAAGGAGACACATGGAAGAAATCTTTGAAAGCAAAGCAAGCTCCATTCCATGCCTTGACAAGCTATTTTTTTCACTTGGTGATAAGCTATAAGAAAGACATATATGACAAATTTGTGGATATGCTTATTAGGCCTATTGTTAGTTCTTTAGTTATTTTCATGCATAATCCTATCATGAATAAGAGCTATTTGGAACAATATGCTTTAGATGTTGATGGAAAATTTTTTTATGCAACTTTATGTTGTATTAACCAAGTAGAGGAATTGGATTCCTATGTGCATGGTAAATTTTGTATCTTGGCAATCTATGTTTTTCACAGGGTGAAAGAGTCAACAAGATAAGGGAAGCACATTCTTCTCTTGTTTCTAGCCATTTTGTTGTAGGCAAGAAGTTCGTTGAACAAGTTCAGTTTGTGCATCAAACCGTTCAAGAAAAATTGAGAAAGAGCCAAGCCAAGTACAAGACAAGGCATGACAAGTTTCGTATTGGTATCAAAGGCACCAATCTAAGCAAGGCCAAGTGGATTGAGGTTGAAAATGTGAGGGAACTTTACCCTCATCTTCAAATTGACTAAAAGTAGTCATTTGGAGGTCAAAAAGCTTCCCAATGGGGAGGTGTGATCCAGGGGATCATTTTTTTCTCAAAATGAAAAGTGCTCGGAATCACTTCAAAGTGGACATGTGTGTATGCCTCATTGTCATGAAATCATCGCAACTTGAACGGGCTCAAACAAACATCGTATGAGCAATATATCACATTCTGTTCATTTTTCCAAACATGCAAAATTTTGTTGACTGTACAGTACATACAGTGCTGATGTGGCAGGGTACAGACCCACACATGGTAGGTGATGTCGTAGAGTATTGATTTGGCATGGGTTGACATGGCAAGGTCGTACAGGCTCGATGGCAGACAAGTGGATGAATCTGGTTGTGACAAGTGTCATTTTTTTGGGAAAATGTTATGGTGCCACGTGGCCTAGTCGTGGGATGCCACGTGGAACCCCTCCAGTGGTTGGCAAGTGGTAAAATTTATATGACTCCACATGAGTCGAATCCGTGACCTCCGGGCGAGGGTAAGTTTTTGGCAGGGCCGGGATACCAGCCTGCCCATAGTGTATTGCTTACCACTATATGGTTTCATGTGTATTTGAATTTGAAAAAAAGGATGGGTAGCAGAGTAAAGGGTCAAGGCTAGGCCCCAACCCATGGTTCATACCCATATGCCCTTGCCATATAACCAGTGTGCACAGAGTTTTACAACGAATGTTTAGCCTCAGTCTATTGTTAAGCCTTGACACATAGCACCATATGCCCATTCCATATAATCAGTGGAGTGGAAAATGCATAGCCCTAGTCACATGCAATTTACCACATGAAAAAATACCTTCGCGTGAAGGGAGCTAGTCATTGGAGCACATGACTATTAGGTCATTGGCCACATGGGGCCATACGACCGAGTTCTCCGCCGAGATTGGGGGCCAGCGCACTAAAAATCCTACAATTTTGCCCATTTTGCAGGAACTGTTGCATGTGTTGGGTTTTGGCATGGGAAACACACAGAGGCCGGGTTATTCTGTCAATGGGTGCATTTTGGCAAGAAGGTACAATAAGCTTGAAGGGGAAAATTTCCAGTAGGTGTAACTTCTTCATTTTTTGGCCAAACCAGGTGTCAAAAAAGCCCAACTAGGGGTTTTTGGACATTCTGAAGCCATTGGAGCCATCTATTTTGTAATCTAATCACTGTAAGAGCATGTTTTAAGCATAATGAAAATGATCCAAGGGAAGCTGGACCAGGAGATGTAGCCCAAGAGAGGGGTGAACTCCTTTATCATTTGCTATGTTATGTGTTCATTTTTTATGGTTTCTATATGTTCAATATGTTATTGATGATTAAGTAAAAACTCTTTAATTGATGTGTTAGTAACTTGATCCAATTACTCAAACACATACCTTTGTACACTTGCAATGCAAAAATAGACAAGTCTTCTTCATTTTAAAGATCTATTGGAAACAAATCCATTCCATTTTTAGATCAATGTGCTTTGTTGAAGCTTGTATCATGGATGGTATGGAGCATACTTAAGGCATGTCTTGGAGGCCTTTTTGGTATATGGTTGCATGTAGTAGAGGTCCATGTTTTGGTTTTATTGATACATGCTTGAGACATATCCTTGGTACTTAGTTCATGGATGTTACGGTTCTTTGTTAGAGGCACATCTATGTGATATTGGCATATATACTTTGTATATCATGTTTAAGGTTATGGTGCATACTTGAGGAACATTTTTGAGACATTTTAATATATTGGATACTTGGCATATGGTATGGTACAGGTTCTAGTACATGGTTGATGCATGGTATGGTACAGGTTGATGTACATGGTTGATGCATGGTATGGTACAAGTTGATGTACATGGTTGATGCATGATTGATGCATGGTATGATATATGTTGATGTACATGATGGTGATGGTTTTGGTATCCATGTGAGTGGATCAGGTTGTGGTTGATCAGTGATAGAGATAGTGACAAGGACAGTGACAGGTTGGATGATCGGTTGATCATCAATTACAGGCTGATGTGGAAGTGATAGTGATAGTGGCAGTGATAGTGACAGTATCAATGGTAGTGACAATCAGTCTACACTTATATTTCAAGGAAGCAGGATGCAGGTGCAAGGAAAGGGTGTTGTATCCTCCTTCCGGTTGGTGTTGGAGAACTCAGGAGTTGGTGCTTCCTTCAGGTTGGTGCTTGTAAATCAGGGGATCATACCCTCCTTTCGATTGGTGCCAGTGAACTTAGGGAGTTGGTGCTTCCTTCATGATGGTTCCTGTAAATCAGGGGGTCAGTGCCTCCTTCCAGTTGGTTCTTCCAATGAATGTAAACTTTGATATATAAGAAAATATTGTTTGATTCTCTCTCATTTGGGTTTCCACGTAAATTTTGGTGTGTTGTGTAACTATGGTTATTTTTTATGCTTTGTTTATTGATACTATTCATGATGTATTGATGATATACTACTGATAAAGTTAATGATTACATGTTATGATTAAAAGTGGTAAAATATTGCATAATATTGATTCACCCCCCTCTCTGTATTCCAACAATTGGTATCAGAGCAAGGTTATTCAAGAAAACAATCTAACAATTGGAAGGAGGATCATGGAGTACGCTAAGATTGGAGTACCACAATTTGATGGACAAAGTTATGCCTTCTATAGTAGAATAATGAAAACATATATACAAGCATAGGGGTTTGATGTTTGGAAATTAGTATTATATGGATACACAACACCTACCACTCCTCCAATAGATAGAGATTGAAAGAAACTCAATGAAAAAAATTCAAGGGCCACAAATGCGATCTTAAATGGTCTAGAGCACCCAATATATGTGAAGGTTATGCACTATGATTCTGCAAAGTATATTTGGGACAAAATTAAAAATATCTATGAAGGAGATGATAAACTAAAAGGGGCCAAGCTTCAAACCTACATAGCCAAGTTTGAGAAATTGAATATGAAGGAAGATGAAGACATTTCATCTTACTTCCTATGATTTGATGAAATAGTAAATGCCATTAAAGGATTGGGAGAATAAATTAAAGAGCCAATTATTGTCCAAAAGATACTAAGCTCTCCTCTAATGAGATATGATCCTAATTTTTCATCCCTAGAAGAAAGAGTGGATCTTGGTACGATAAGAATCAACGATATACATGGAATATTAACTGCCTATGAAAAAAGAACAAAACAAGATAATCCACCCAGGAAGGAAGAAGTTTTCAAGGCATCCAAGAAGACAAAGAATAACAAACAGGAACCAAAACAAAAGACAAAGTCAGACTTTAGTTGCAGTGATGATTCTGATGAATATGAATACATGGCCAACTTCATAAGGATGTTAACGAAAGGAAATGGCATGTACAAAGGTAAGTTTCCTTTTAAATGTTTTAATTGTGGTAAAATTGGTCATATTGTTGATAAATGTCCATATTCTAAGAAAAAATAAAGTGATGAAGAAGAAGTGATCTAGGTGGATATCAGTGGCCACCCACCTTTTCCAACTAGCTCAAAACAGTTTTCTGGAAATTTTGGCAATTTACTATTTTTAGCAATTTTAACTTCCGGGGCCATTTTGAGCGCCTAAATGAAGGTTTTTCGGCATAGAGATTCTCAATGATAGACAAAGGCATGATTGAGCCCTCAAAATGAGTCTCCTCGATGATACCTTTCCAATGGGCTATCATACGCCTAAAATGCATATCGTATGCAAAAGTTACGACCCCGGGAAGTTAATGTACTAACTTAACTAAACGGGGCCCACATGACTTTTGGTGCTTCATCTCCTAGGGTTAGGTTTTTGGATGTATAGGGAATTTGGAATTCCTTTTTATTGTAAAAATTCCTTCAAAGCCTCATTGTAATCATCTTCTGGTGAATGAGCACAGCCGTCACATCTCTTCTTAGAGATAAGCTGCCACCATTCTAGCAATCTTGTTTCCGCTGCATTTTACAGTTTCAATTTATTTCCTTATTGAATAGAAAACCAATTTTACTGTATCTCTGTTATTTTTTGTCAAGTACCTATTAATAATCTGTATTCATTTCGTTCCACTCATAAAATCTGGATCAGTGGCATCATAGTGGTCTGCTCCTTGTTGTATTAATGCATGTCCCCAACCAGGTCAGAGTACAAAGAGTTGGGTCTCGAGCTTGTTTCTCTTGAGGAAAAAATATCTCACACGCCCAAGTGACCTCTCATTGAAGGAGAAAATAAATATGACGAGACAAGAGATCCTTTCAAACTATTTATTGAGGAATCCCTCACGCAACAAAGGAACATGATGATGGATAGTTTCGCGTAGATCCTTTGGTGGCTACCAAGAGGCGACACATCTTCTTCGAGCGGAGGCACCACCCCCTTCAAGGTACAAATAAACTTCAATATTCCTATATTTGAAGGTCATATAGATGCAGATGTTGTAGACAAGTGGTTGAATCTACTAGAAGGGGATTTTTTTGTCCATAACTTTTCGAATAGAGAAAATATTACTTTTGCGCTCCTCAAAGTCGTTCCCCATGTCAAAGATTGGTGGGAAACCTTATGTGAGAAAAAGGAAATAGAGGAAACCTATTCATTTATAGTCACGACCACCTAGGAATCCTTCAGGGATGTTATTAAGGAACAATACTACCTTGTCGGAATTTATGACGACTTGTATACCAAATGGACCACACTGTGGCAAGAAAGAGACCAAGGAGTGCCAAATTTCACAAATAGCTTCCATACCTTGCACACCAAGATGGGTATCAAAGATTCGAAGCTACATTTGGTGCTCAAGTATAGCGGTGCTCTACATATATACATCTATACTGAAATGGAATTTTTGGAAATCTCATCCTTGGGTGCGACCTACCAATATGCTGTTAAAATTGAGCAGAAGCTCAAACAAAAGACGCAAAAATTTGGGCCTGGGAACCCCTCACAATAAAATCTAGGAGAGGGTGGCCCCAATCGACAGAAAAAATTATGGAGAAAATATGGACAGTATCAGGACAACTAGTCCAAGCCGCAAGCAAAGAAGGACACCGGAAAGACAAAGAAAGATATTGATAAGTGGTGTGACTTCCATAAGAGCCCTTGGAATAAAACTGCTAACTGCCGCTCAAAGTGGTCATTGGTGGTTGAAGTGAAAACCTATGAATCATATGCGGGTTCTGACTCTAAGACAGAACCATAAATGGGAATACCGATCATTGATGCAGAACCCAGTGCCACCATTGCTACCACCA
>JASDQU011246045.1:10421-25910 GCA_032191745.1 Picea mariana | reverse complement strand
ATAATTTTTTCATTCGATGAATCCTAGTTATGGGAGAGAGAAGACGATTTCCAAATCAAATGCAATCACCACAATGCATATGCAATTCTCAATTTCCTTTTAAAGATCAAGACAAATAATCATGTATCAATGAATCGTTTCTAAATGTCTTTCTCAAAACTTCAATGCTCTAAAACTGTACAATTTTGATTTTCGATGTTTTCAACAAAAGCAAAAAACAAAACTTGAAAGAAAACAAATGGTTCACTTTCCAAGAAGAACTCTGATAACAGAGAAAAGAAAATCAAATCATCAATATCAACCCAACCAAAACTTTCAATGATAGTAAGAACACAAAGAAAACCAAAGAGTTTCTTAATACAAATGAAAATTGTCCTTTTGAAACAACAATTGACTAAGAAACACCAAACTCTTAACTTCCAATCAATCACTGATCTTTAACCAACACAACACATTCAACTCCAGTAATCAGAGAGAAGAAAAATGCCAATAAGGGCTAAATGATGAAAGTCAAGTGACCAAAGCAAGAACAAGTTTAAAAAACCTAGATCAGATCCAGCAAGCGAATGAAGCAAAAGATACGTAAACCAGTGAGATGAAGTGTCAAAAAGACTTAAAACAACCTTACTGAGCTATTGGAAAAATCAAAACTTGAGTTCAAAAAAAATTTCAAAATYTGCCCGCAGGCAATCCTTGGACACAGTGCGGGAAACTTAAATTTCCGCAGTCCAGTTAAATGCAAACTGCGTAATTTCTGCACTGGAGTATATACTCAAGGTGCGGACACTCAGGATTCTCGCAGGCTATTAATTAACACAGTGCGGAAATCTCTGAAAGTAAAGAAAAATTTTCAAAATCAAGTAAAATCCAAATTGATTTTGTAACCCAGAAGGTGTCTCAGGGTATCCTGAGGACTCAGAAGTTCACAAATCAGGAGAAAAAGGCAACAAGAGCAAATGGCCACAGAAAGTTAAAGAAACCAAAAAAGACAAAGGTTTTTCTCCCCAGTGGAGCCGCCAATTTTGTTTTAGGATAAATTCGTGAGTGCGGACACAGACCAATCTCCCCAGATCCACCTGGAACTAAAGCAAATGCTCAAAGAACAAGAGTAAAGTAAAAATACTCAATTAGAAGAAAAGGAAGAAGAGATCAAAAGACTAAAGAATGAAATAATTAATCAAGAAGAAGAAAAGAAGAATGTAGATGATGGGATTAGCAAAAGTCTTGAAGTTAATGTCAATCTGAAGACCCAAATTGAAGAAGCCAAAAGGGCAGAGGAACTATTGAAAAATCAAATAAATGAAAAGGAAGAGTCATGCCATAAGTTGGAAGTTGAAGTTGTTGATCTTAGAAAGAATGTAGAGAAGTCAAACACTCACATCAAGCTCATGAACAACTCAACAATCTTGGATGAGATCCTAGATAGACAAAGATCTCCACATGATAAATCAAGTCTTGGATACAAAAAGGAAGCTGCTCACCTTGAAGCTAGCACTTCTAAGAAGCATGAGGTAAATCCTTCATACTGAAAAGGTGGAAGCAATGCTGCAAGTCAACCATCTACATAGAGCAAGGAAACTTTCAAAAAAATAAAGCAAGGAAGACATCAAAAAGCCATATTTACACCTCAAAGCAAATTCAGAAGAGAGACACCTTCATGGTGGACACCAAAGAAAAGGTATAAAAATGATTTTCATGGTCACTGCTACCAATGTAATGAATATGGTCACAGAACTTTGGATTGAAGACGTTATGCAAGGAAATATAATGGAAGTTTTCATAACACCCTAAGGTGTTGGAGATGTAATAAAGTGGGACGCATTGCTGCTCATTGTCACACCAGGAGATGCTACAACTACAATGGGTTTGGACACAAATCCCAGGATTGTTGGAACACAAGAAGACAGTCGATGAAGAGTGCTTCATATAGCATGACAAGAAGAACACATGAATGTAGGAAGGAAGACAATGTTGAAAATATGGAAGCTTAGAGCTCAAGTTCCGAGAAGCCGATACACCTTTAGAGGTGGGTGAAGAAGACTAAACAACCAAAACAAAAAGGCAGCCATGAGGCAAGCTCAAGCTTGACATTTTCAGAAGCATACGCAGGCTCCTGTGGAATAAGTCACATACATACGCGAGCTGCCCTATAGAAAGGTCATGTACATACGCGAGATGGCCTAGAGAAAGGTTGTGTACATACGCGAGATGTCTGTGGAACAGGATGTGTACCTATGGTAAAATCCTTGGAAAAGAAGGCTATGTATATGAGTTGCATCATGGTTTGATGATATAACTATGTTTTGTAGGGTCTGACATGATTTGTTACAGGTATTCATGATTATATGCTTGCATGCATGGTTGATGCACTTGCTATGGTGCATGTAGTAATACATGTTTGGTACATGGTTGATGCACTTGTAGATGGCATATGATTGTGGGTGATAGTATTTGGTTAAAGTACATTATTGGTATTACTTGTTTAGCATATAATTTGATACATGATGTATGGGATAGTTGGGACACTTGCTGTGGTGCTTTGTTGGTACATTATTTGATACTTGATGGTTGAGATACATATCTTGACACATGGTTTGTGGCACTTGGTTTATGATAGAGGCATATCATATGTGATATGACACTTATTTGAGGCACATGGTTGACAATGTTTTTGGTACATTGATAGAGGCAATTGTTGATGATTCTGATATATCCTTGGTACATTTTTTGGCACATATTCTTGCCATATATACTTCAGTTACGAGATCTTATTGTATGGTGTTGATGTGCATGGTTGACACATGGTATGGCATAGGATGTACATGGTGGAAGTTTTGTTCATGATTCTCTATTCATCACTTACATATCTTTTTGGTTCATGAAGAATGGTATGGCACGAGTCTGATGCATGGACAGGTCCATGGATCATCATAGGAAGAGCAGATCATTCTTTTGCAGTAGAACTAGATTGCAGTAGAAACATATTTTTCATCTTGCAGAGAATATAGGGGGAGACATACCCACATGGGGAGTTATTCTTCTTCCCATGATTCAAGGAGGAGAGATTCATCAAATGCAGGATATAGAGATAGATGCTTGGAGAGAGAGCACATAGGCATGTTTCGAGGGGGAGCATGAGCAACATGTATTCAACATTGCATTAGAGTGATATCCCTTGTTCAAAAGGGGATATATTGTTTAGAGGAAGCTCAAAGGCATCTAGATAGAGGGAGAGAACTACCCTTTTCCATTGATGTCAAAGGGGGAGAGATAGTCACATTGATGTGATTGATATGGCTATTAATGAAGAGAATTGCAATGTCTACATGTTGCCATCAATGATTGGTGTTCACATCAATGTTGGTATTGCCATCAATTCCAACGGGGGAGATTGTTGCATTATGTTGTCATTGATGTCAAAGGATTGATGTCAAAAGGTTAATGCATTGTCATAGTAAGATCATTGATGTATTGATTGTTGGACTATGTTGTCATGAATGTAATTGATATCTAAGGGATACTGTCATGATATGTCATGAGGTGTCATAGTGATGTATTGTCATGGATTGATGTATAGATGAGATGATGAAAGGTTGGTCATTGTTTTTTGTCATGGTTGATAGGAAGAACCAAATGTATAAACTCCAAAGTGGTCCCCTTATGGTGAAATCCCTCACAGGAAGATGCTCTTGGATAAAGTTCTTAAAGTGGTCCCCTCATGGTGAAATCCCCCACGGGAAAATGCTTTGTGAAGTCCAAATGGTTAGGTGGTTGAGTATTCCAATAGTGTGGTTAGGGAACACAAGTTTGATTGATGAATAATGCAATGAAGATCAGTGAATTTGAAGGAGAAACTATTCCAGATGGATAGTATATGTCATGCCATTTTTGGTCATATGTGGAACGTCACATAACTCCTCACGATTAGAGAGTTATGGCCATGTGAAGTTGGAGAACCCTCACGAGTTATCTAGAAGCCCCTAGAAGGTCAAAGAAGTCAAATTATTCTAGAAGCTCCTAGAAGAAGTTGACCAGTCAAAGTGGTTAGTCATGGGTTAAGCAGTTGCAACAAGAAAACAATTAAAAATAAATTAGTTTCAACTAGAAGTGGAGAGTTTACTATTTGAGGATAAAGTGGTTGTAAGTGGAAAAAGTGGTTAGAAGTGGGTTAGCCTAAAAAAGAAGGAAGTTGGGTAAGTTGATTAGAAGATAAACCCTAGAGGAAGCTACTTGGAGAAGTATAAATAAGAGAACAGGGGTCTCTTATGAGCATGATCTGAGCATATTGAATATCCATTTGTGAAAGATTATTTGGGCAGGTATTATTGATAGAGAAAATTCACGGCAGAAAAATCGCTGTAGAAAAAGTGCGGCAGAAAAATCGCGGTAGAAAAAGTGCGGTAGAAAAATCGCAGCAGAAAAAGTGCAACAAAAAAATCACGGTAGAAAAAGTGTGGCAGAAAAAGTGTTGTAGAAAAATCGCGACAACAAAACCACGACAACAAAACTACGACAACAGATTTGGAAACTACAGAAAGTTGGCAGTTTTGTAACCACATGAGTTTTTCATATTGGAATTGTACTAATTGTTGCATGATATGGTATAGGTCTTAATGTTTGCTACATAATTAAAGGTATGGTTTTGGCACATGGTCTTGTGTAAGGGTTTATGGTATTTGGTTTATGGAGAGTATGGTGTATTTCTAGAGGTATCTTGCTGGTTAACTTGGCGATATTGTGCACATGGTTGAGAGTTGACTTGATGATTGATCTTTGTGAGTATATTAGATTTGGATGATGAGATTGATGAGATAGGTTGAGGTGACAGGTTGTTGTGATAGGTTGTGTTGTGCATAGTTGATGCACTTGTCTTGGTATAGACTGTTGGTATAGTTTGACATATTCCTTTCTATCTGCAAGCTAGGTCTTGTACTTGAGGATTGGATTCCTCTTCTTAGTTGGTGCTGAGATATGGAAGATAGGTCTTGCATTGAGAGTAGTTGTCCTCTTTGAGTTGGTGCTCATTTCAGTTGGTGCTAATAAACCCCAAGTGATCTAGATTTAGGAGCGGAATGAACTAATTAACATACTGAATAGATTAAACAAAGAGATATTGAGAACAACACAGATATATGATTAACATTATCTTCTATTGAATAAATGAAATAGGGTGAAACTGTAAAACTAGAGAACTGAAACAATTTGCTTGAATGGTGGTAGCTATCTTTGAGAAGAGATGTGGCTGCAACGCGCATCTGTCTGAGCAGAATGATTATAATGAGGCTCCAAAGGCATTTTTAACATTATTCATGAATGCCAAAACACGAAACATCCAAAAACCTAACTCTAGGAGGTGAAACTCCAAAAGCCATGTGGGTCCCGATGGGTAAGTTGGTTCCTCAACTTCTCGGGATCGTAACTTTTGCATACGACCTTCCTTTTAGGCACGTGATAGCCCGTTGGAAAGGTCTTTTCGAGAACTACACAATACACCGTAAAACTCTGACTCTGTCTATAGTTTGACCATGGTCTTGAGATCAATTCCCAGTTCCAAAAGTTCCCTCCCCTTTTCTACTTTCCCAAATTATTTTCTCCCTTTCTTTTCCCTCTTCTATACTTACCTGTTTTCCTCATTTCCTTTTTCCCTTCTATTCTCCCTTTCTAGTTCTTATACTTAGTTGTTTTTCAAAATGATGGGTTTGCGGGTTCCCAGGTTGGTGGACTTGTGGATCCTCATCTCCATCCATACCCTCACATCACGAGTCCGATCGACCGCCGCGCTATCCTATACTTAGTCGATTTTGTAATCACGGGATCCCTAGTTGACGTGGTCAAGATTTCATATTCCATGTTYCGTGATATACATTTTGCATCCAAAATATCCACGATCTACAATTTGACCATTGGAGCCCCCCCCGCTCTTAAGTATCTCATCTCTCCTTTGTTAAGCCCGACTGACCGCATTTCAACACTTAGTCATTTTTCGACCTTTTGCAGTCATGGGTTCTTGGGTTCTAAAAAATCTAAAATCCTATTTTTCTCCCGTCCTTCCTTGCCACCATCACGTGTTTCCCAATACACATTTAGTATGATTTAATGCTAACAACTCATCATGCAGTTTCCGTAAATATTGTCATTAATAATCGAAGGGCTCGAGGAGATCTCCTATTAAAACGCATTAAACCAAGATTGGCGGAGGATTATATTATCCCTCTCAAGCGTTCATTTTAAACATTATTTGGAGAAAACGAATGTTTCTGTCAACTTATGGCAGTAACTTGACAACAATTCTGTGGAGATACATTGAACATTTTCCGGCGTGAGGACCAGAACTTTTAGTGGTCCAGAGCATATTCTTACTACTCATCCCCTTCTGCCCAGAAGGAAGTAATATGGACATCTGGAATTGCTCGTGTAGGTTGCATCCCAAAGGTTTTTGACTGTAAGGATTTGGTCGTCTGGTGCGTCGAGAGATATATTCCAAGCCAGCGGATCATTCGATTGCGGGACCATTCCCTTGTCTCTCTATTGCTTCAGGTATTTTGTAAGATGTTGAGACTTCCCGAACCAACGCTTACGTTCAAAGGCGAAGATTGCAAAGAACTCTTAAAGAAGCATGACAATGAGTTGGACCTCTTACCTGAGTTCCTGGAGAACCCAACGACTGTCCCCGAGGATATCATGAGATTGCAGGTTGGTTCATTTAAAAATCCTTTCTAGAAAATTTCTTGGCTGTTCACGAGGGTAACAGGACACGAAACTACATCCAACATTTCCCGCATGAATCTTTACATTTTATACTTTACGGTCAAGGAACAAGCCATCTTCGATTGGGGAAAGTTGATTTCCATTGAAATCTCTTCCCAATTGTCACAATACAAGAAGGAGAAGAAAGTGTTCATGTCATCTTATGTGGTTTTCGAGATAGCACATTGCTGCCAGTTTCTGAGATTTTCTGTGTGTAAGAAGGTAAATTGTGTATTCAACCCGATAACCTTTTGGTATCAAACATTATGGAGGCACAAAGCCTCACATCATTTTTATGAATTTTTTAATGTTTTTGTCTCAGTTTTTAAAGGTTTGTTGTTTGGAAAGAACAGTCCCCAGATGTCTAACCAGGCGGGTAAGTTCCTGGATAGGAAGGGGATACTAGAACAAATGGAGAATTACAATGTCATAAGGATTTTTGGTACCAAGGAAAATCCTTCCTTCCTTCCATGCCACATATCTGACAAAATGTTTGTTATTGAAATAGTAAGGTAGTACAACTACTGGTTGCATTTTTTCCATGAAAAGAGAAAAAAACAATTCATACCTTTGTCTGGGAAAGTTGGGGACTTCATATTCATAAATATGAAAAATATTGATGAATTTGCAGGCCACTTCCACAGCCTGAATCTAAGATATGCTGAAAGGGTAAAAGGGTTCGACCCTAGCAGAATTTTTGTAGAACATCTACTGGAAATTGGCTTAAAAAATTATTTTATTAATACTATTCTGAATGAAGATAGAGATAATGACTCAGACACTCCTGCTCGTGACACTAGTGATCTGGAAACAATACTCAAAACCAATGAGTCGTAGAAACAGAAAGGAAAAGGTCCCAGCAAGAAGAGTGCCCAATCCCCAACTGTCACTTCAAAGAGTACAACATCTTGGAGAAGTGCTCCAATGAGCCACCAAATTAAGAAAGTGACCCACATTTCTTTAGGTGGAGGAGGAGATAAGAACCCTCCTTCAGGAAAAATTGAAAGTTCTCATAAAATTCCCTTGAGGAAGAAAAGAAAAAACATTGTGCAAGAAGAGGAGGGACCTCAAGTCAAAAGAAACATCCGCGACCTCTCCCTCGAAGATATGGAACTCGAGATTGACATTGAAAAAATGTTCCCCAACGACGATCAACCAGAGGAGATGGATCACCAAAATCCTCTGATGGAAATAATTGAGAGTGAGACCTTCGATGAAGAAGAGGCTTTTGTGTTTCAGAGCGTTGTTTTTGAAAGTGAGTCCAAAAATTTAATTATTGAGAAAAGATATGTAAAGAATAAAAAGGGGAAATCTCGTTCAGAGGTTAACCTACAAAACATGTGGGCTTCCCAAATTTCCCAAATTCACCAAGCAACTAGAGATGCTCTAGACGATTCTGTTGGATGCCTTGAAGCAAAGAATTCCAAGTTAATGGAAAAAGTCAAAGAATTGGAAGAAGCTTTAATGCATCTTCAAGTACTTGCTAGTCCTTTAGAAATAATTAGGCCTACCACACTTGCAAAAAAACTGAAAGGATCTTCAAGCCTCGTCACATAAGCCAGGGGCTATGTGGAGAAGAACATTAAGAAAATAATGAAATTAATTACAGAGGCTTGGGAGATGTCAAAGAACATGGTCTCTTTTGGAATGAGGGCACATACCTTCCATGAATATTTACAGGTGGATTTAAAAAATGAATAAGGTTTTTACCTTGACGCGGATGTACCCTTTGGTTTTAAAGTTACTAATATGACAGAGTTGAGAATAAGAAAGAAGGATCTCCCTTCTCAGAACTGGATAAAACAACTAAACGCATGCTGGAAGGAAAAAGTTAAAAACTTGAATATCATTGTCCAAGCATGTAGCCAAGCCATAACAAGGAGAGAAGAATTATTCAAAAGGATGACTGAGATAGACCTAGCCGAGAGCACCAATGAGGTCCAAGACCCCAAATTGATTCTCAACTCGTTGTTCCTAACCAGGCAAGCCTTTGATGAACAAGTTGAGATCTTTAAAGGGTTATCATTTGAAAAGTTCTATGGCATTCTTGAGTATAATGAAGATGACGTAGATAACTGGCTAGTGGATTATTTAGTAAAAAATCAAGATATTGAAGAAGCTCTGCGTAATATTTTCATTGATCTAAGCGACTTGGAGGGCGAGATTTTCAATTAAAAAATCCGGCATGAAATCAACGTGGCACCATTGAGAAGCTATATCGAAGAGTGGTTTAAAAATGTTATCGACAAATTGACCAATGAAAGGAAAAAGGCAATTGAGATGGTTCTTGTAACCGTCGTACCTTATATAAAGGGGTTCAAGAAATGTAATGAGACATGAAGAGAATTATTGTATTTGGAGCTGAAGCTCATTAGGAGGTTGCCCCCTCGAAGAGGCAAGTGAACAGGAGAGGATCCCTTCCATAATAGGATCCACTGTACAGTGTTCCCTACCTCAAGGGTTTGGTAATAATAATGTGTGGTTTCTTCTATATTGCTCTGTGGATCTATTATGTATTCAGTATTTGTGGTTATTATATTGGTAGATCTATTTAGGTTCTTAACAGACATCAACAAGTAAGTGAAAAGAGAGATATACCATCATAGTAAGTTCATACTGATCACATCCTTCTTTCTTTATCAAGTCATTCATCTAGTTATGCCACCTCTTTAAAAAGAAAGGTTTAACCAAAGACTGATAATTTCCTTTTTCTTCTTACCAGGTCTTGCTGTGTTTCGTCGTCCACTTTCTTCCTTCTAAAAACTTCATTCTTATATATATTTGCTTTATGGTCCATGGGAGCCCCAATCCCAGTCTTTACGACAAATGCATTTAAATTTTGGAGAATATATAGTACACTATATATTGTTTAGAAATTTCAAGAGATCTATTTGGGAACAATCTTGACTGTACTTTGTAACCCAGTTTTCTGAATATAAATTATTTGAGGTTGATCTATCACTATCTTTGTTTGAGCTGCCCATGTATCACTCTGTCAAAGTTCTCTTATGCATGCAGATCATTTTGTTTTATTTTTTATGTGATCATAAATATTTAGCCCAACTATGATGGATGTGAGGAAATTTTGTTTATTTATTTTAAATGTGTGAATGTGTGTGGTTCTTGGTCCATTCTTAGGAACTTTCTTTAAAGAAAATAAAAAAATTTCCGTTTTTTCATCATTATATTTTCTTTGATTACCATGACAAACTTCTCTAAAAGTCCCACATTTTGAAGACCTAGAGTCCCGCGAAATTCATAACAAAGGAGTACCACCTCTATAAAAATGCAGGGGGATTTATATCCTCATGAGGTTGTTGTTTCGATCCTAACGGATTCAAGCGTCAACATTTTTAGCGACCATATTGGGGACTTGAACTGAAAATTCAGAACCTGGCCCAATGTTTGTGAAAGAATATATGACTTTACCCCAGGGTAATCAACCCCATTTGGAAATTGGATTAAATAATCAACGAAGCATTTTACACTAGTTGTACAATTTATTAATAACAACAACCCAGACTCGAGAAGAGTTAGAAATGTCTTAGATCTTAGTCCAAGAAGAAGAAAGAGAAATCCTTCGAAGATAGAGGAGAGAAGAACGACAAGATCTAAGAAATCAAAGGCTAGCTAGAGCAACACAAGAACAAGGTCGAGATTGAAGCTGGACAAATACAAGGGACCCATTACCATAAGTAAAAGTAAGCAACTCTCTGTCCTTAGAAGTGAAAAGTCTATCCCCGAAGTCTCCCTAGACATGGTAGCGAGATACGAACAACCCTGAGACGAGCATCATGAGGAGAGACAAGGAGGTGGAAGAGATGCCGCAAGAAATCAAGGAATCCCAGGGTTTGAAAATAGAAAGAGGGTAAGAGATTCCCCTCTTAATATTATAGGTGAACAACATGAACTCTATCTTCTCCCTAAGGGCACCTTAAAGGAATTTTCTAGAGACGGAACAATCGATGCAAAGAGGCATCTGCACTTATTTCTTGACATTTGTGACTTTCACCGAGTTGAATATGGCGACGTCATGGTGAGGTTGTTTTTGGAAACCTTATTATAAAAATCTTATGAATGGTATACAACGTTGCCTAGTATATCCATTCGCTCATTTAACGACCTTGAAGCTATGCTCCTAACTATGTTTTCCCCTCTAATTGCTTACCATACCCTCCTCATCGACTTCACCCAGATTGGGTTAAGGAAGAACAAAAGGATACGAGATTTTAATCTCAGGTTCAATAAGACCTTGAGTAGAATTCTAGAAGAGAAAAGACCAAATGACCTAGTCATTCTCGGTTGTTATAAGAATGCAATGCCCATGAATGTAAAATATGCCATCAGAATATCCCAAATGGATACTTTGGAGGAGGAAATGACTAAGGCCACTGAGATGGAAGAAATTATGATTGAGATGGGTGCCAACCTCGACATTATACTGGGAAGAGTACAAAGGAAGATAGGGGGATTAAATATTGATAATCAAGGAGCTTCTAGCTCAAGAAAGAACAAAGAATTCAAACCTAGAGCGGCCCAGAATCAAATGACGGGAGGAGTATTTTTCAAATGATCCATACTTGACGTAAAGGTTGACCCTGTGGCGGTGTAGGAAACTAAGCAAAGAATTGAAATTGCATAAATGAATAGAACCATCAAACAAATGAAGAACAAGATAACCAGATTGAGAAGGGGAGATAATTACATGCCAAACCCAAGAATGCCAATCTTCAAGCAAAGGAGGAACCCTCCCCCTGAAAACAGAGTGAGGTTTGAGGATACTGATAACCCACAGAGAACAAGGGTTCTCATAAAACCTACTCCAAACACGGATGTTCTGGATGATGTCTACGACGAACAATTAATCAAGCAAGAAGATTGTTACTCACCTGATGAAAGCTCTAAAACTGTGCAATTGGATGGATGTGAGACATCCATGTATATATTTGGAGAGGGCAAAAATAATCCTAACTCACATGAAAACGTCTCCTAGACAAGAGGGTTTGTAAATAGAACAAAAAATAAAGGCGAATCTGACAAGGAAAAAGAAAAAGAAAAAGAAAAAGAAAAAGAAATAGAACTAAAAGGCAACACTTGGCATCAAGCTGCACTCAAATGACGTATAATGTCGTGAAGGACCTAAGTAAATTGAGGATAACTTTGCTTTTTATGGAAGTGGTGAAGATTCCTCAGCAAAGACAAAACATTTTGAAGTTTTTGGATGATCCATCGGAAAGAGTTGAAGCTGTTGTTACCAGTCCAAAATAGAGCCAGAGCCCGTCAACTGCCAAGATGAGAGGTAAAATTCCACCCTTCTACATTTCAATTTAAAATCACGATGTTTCATTACATAACTATTTCGTTGACACTGGCGCGACAAATAATATAATTCTGCTTGTGGTTATGAATGCATTGGGCATGAATTGCACTAAGTATTATAAAACCGGTGAGAGCATATATGCAATTAATTCTATAAAAGTGCCAATGTATAGAGAAATCAAGGATTTTAATGCTTGGATTACAACATCCCCCCATATCATTACAATTTTCAATATTATTGTGGTAGACCTTCGTTCAACATATAGAGTTGTGCTGGGAAGAGACTGGGCATCCATGATTGATGGATATATAATGAATGATGCAAGTCGTATGATGCTACCAGGTAAGGAGGGAGCGATGATTAAAGTACCCCGTGAACCTAGAAAAACCTTCTCTTTCAAGAAGAAGTAAAATGAATTAATGGAAGATTATATCGATGTCGGGATTGGAAACTATGTTATCCTAGACATGGAGCACAACGAAATCCTAGAGAAAGTTCAAGGCTTGGGAAACCAAGAATGTTTGTTTGAAGGCTATTGGAGGATGTCATTCACTGGAGCTTGTTCTAAATCTGGGAACAAAGTTGGAATTGTTCTTTTGAGTCCAAATGAGACTATGCATCCCCATGCTGTAAGACTGGAGTTTTCATGCACAAATAACGAGGCAGAATATGAAGCTTTGATCCAGGGGATGATCCTTGCACAGGAAATGAAATAGAACATCTCGTTGTAACTGGAGACTCAAAGTTGGTCATGAATCAGGTTACCCAAAGGTATAAAATAAAAAATGAAAGACTTAAGTTGTATTTCAAAAGAGTTAATGAACTGATGGAATCTTTCAGCTCCTTCAACATTGCTTTCATTCCAAGGGATAAGAATCACAAGGCCTATTCACTAGCCTTGGTGGCCTCATTATCAAACCTAGACAATGTCCAAAGCAAAACAACTTTCTAGGTAGAAAGAGATTTTTGATCATCCATGCCCGATAATGTTGAGTACTTACAAGTATTTGAGAACACTAAAGAATTGGATTTTTTTTTGTTAAACAATGATGTTGAAGAAGACGATAGCTCATCTGCCGTCCCAAAATACTGTATACAAGATGAATCTTTGTTTACAAAATATGATCATGCCAAGAATCTCCTTGAAGAAGTTTCAGTTCGAAAAGTGAAAGAAACGAGAAAAGTCAATATTGGAACAGACAAGTCCCCAAAGTATGTCAACTTGAGAGTTGATTGCACCATTGAAGAGGTTGATCAATATGTTGCCTTATTGAAAGAATATATTGATGTGTTCGCTTGGACCTATGATGATTTGAAAGCCTACAATAAAGCTATATTCCAACATATCATTCCTTTGAGGAAAGAAGCGAAACTAGTGAAACAAAAAATAAGGATGATGAATCCCAAGATGAAACCTCTGGTAAAAATTGAATTGGAGAAGTTGAAGAAGGTAGGGATAATTTATACCATCAAACATTCAGATTGGATTTCAAATCCAGTGATTGTAAGGAAAAAGACTGGGGAAATCCGGATGTGCGTTGACTTAAGAGACCTTAACAAAGCAAGCATAAAAAATAATTTTTGTTTGCCTAACATGGAGTTTCTTCTACAACAAGTTACTGGATCGACATGCATGTCCATGTTGGATAGTTTCTTTGGATATAACCAGGTCTTGGTGGCTGAGGAAGATAGGGAAAAGACAACATTTATCACACCATGGAGACATATGCATATGCTAGAATGTCCTTCAGTTTGAAGAATGTTGGAGCCACATTCCAAAGGGCCATGGATAATGCATTCAACAGGTTGATAGGAATGTTTATGGTAGATTACCAAGATGATCTGATAGTGCATTCAAAGAAAAGGGAGGATCATATCCATCATTTAAGAAAGGTTTTTGAAAGATGTAGTTATACAGTGTTTCTTTGAATCCAAAGAAATTCTTGTTTGTTGTGACTTAAGGAAAATTGTTGGGCCATATTGTATGCAAGGAAGGAGTTTACATAGATCCAGAAAGAGTTAAAGAAATAAATGAGCTCAACCACCCGACATCCAAGAAGGGAGTCCAATCATTCTTCGGTAAAATCAATTTTGTGCGAAGATTTGTTCGTGAATATGCAAGCATCGTAAAGCCGATCAATTTGTTGCTGAAAAAGGAGCAGAGGTTCGAATGTACAATAGACACTTAGGAGGCATTCAACAATATCAAAGGAGAAATCACCACTGCTCCTGTCCTCATCAGTCTATATTTCCAAAGTGACTTCATTATCTATTCATTTTCTACAGAGACAATTGTTGTATCCGTTCTCACTCAGAACACATGCTGGAAGGAAAATGTTAAAAACTGAATATCATTGTCCAAGCATGCAGCCAAGCCATAACAAGGAGAGAAGAATTATTCAAAAGGATGACTGAGATAGACCTAGCCGAGAGCACCAATGAGGTCCAAGACCCCAAATTGATTCTCAACTCGTTGTTCCTAACCAAGCAAGCCTTTGACGAACAAGTTGAGATATTTAAAGGGTTATCATTTGAAAAGTTCTATGGCATTCTTGAGTATAATGAAGATGATGTAGATAACTGGCTAGTGGATTATTCAGTAAAAAATCAAGATATTGAAGAAGCTTTGCGTAATATTTCCATTGATCTAAGTGACTTGGAGGGTGAGATTTTCAATATAAAAATATGGCATGAAATCAACGTGGCACCAATGAGAAGTTATATCGAAGAGTGGTTTAAAAAAGCTATCGACAAATTGACCGATGAAGGGAAAAAGGCAGTTGAGATGGTTCATGTAACCGTTGATGAAAGGAATAAAAGGACATCAACAAGCAAATTACAAGAGAGAGATACCATCATAGTAAGTTCATACTCATCACATCCTTCTTTCTTTATCAAGTCCTTCATCCAATTACTCCATATCTTTAAATATAAAGGTTTAACCGAAGACTAATAATTTCCTTTTTCTTCTTACCGGGTCTTGCTGTCTTCCGCCGCCCACTTTCTTCCTTCTACAAACTTCATTCTTATATATATTTGATTTATGGTCCGTAGGAGTCCCAATCCCAGTCTTTCTGACAAACACATTTAAATTTCGGAGAATATGTAATAAACTATATATTTTTTAGAAGTTTCAAGGAGCTATTTTGGAAACAATCTCGACTATACTTTGTAACCTAGTTTTCTGAATATAAAGTATTTGAAGTTGATCTATCACTATCTTTGTTTGAGCTGCCCACATATCACTCTGTCAAAGTTCTCTTATGCATGCGAATAATTTTCTTTTACTTTTTATGTGATAAAAAATCTTTAGCCCAACTATGATGGATGTGAGGAAATTTTGTTTATTTATTTTAAATTCATGAATATGTGTGGTTCTTGGTCCATTCTCAAATTTCTTAAAAAAAAAAAAAAACATTTTC
>JASDQU011246045.1:0-10299 GCA_032191745.1 Picea mariana | reverse complement strand
TTATTTATTTTAAATTCTTGGTCCATTCTCAAAATTCTTAAAAAAAAAAAAAAAACATTTTCCGTTTTTGCAACTTTATCTTTTCTTTGATTACCACGATGGACTTCTCTAAAAGTCCCACATTTTGAAGACCTAGAGTCCCACAAAATTCATAACAGAGGAGTAACACCTCTATGAAAACGAAGGGGGATTTATATCTTTGTGAGGTTGTATTTCGGTCCTAACAGATACAAGCGTCAACATGTGGCAAGCCAAAAAAACATTGTTTAGGGCTCCAAAACAGCCCTTGAAGTACATAAAGATGTGTTGACATGAAAACATCCAAAGTAAGCCAGTTGGATTAGGTGGGAGGCTACCAGTCTCCACCTGGAAGATGTGTAGGGCTTCAGACAACCCCAGAAGTGTAGAACACATAATTACAAAGAAGTACAAAAGAACGTGCTGAATTAAAAACTTTCAAGAGGATCCAATTGGAATAGGTGGGTGGCCACCAATATCCAAATACACAATCATTGTCTTGCTTGGTGGACGGAAGGCCAGAAATGTAATCCATCGAGATGGACTCACATGGCTTCTCGGGAGTAGGAAGGGGGGTGTATAAGCCTTTCTTCTTGATGGATGGCTTGGCAATGGCACATGCAGTGCAAGATCTGATATAATTGTTGACGTCTTGTCGAAGTTTTGGCCATTAAAAATGTTTTTGTAGAACAACCATAGTTTTCTCCACACCAAAATGTCCTACCATTTGACTGTAGTGGGCTTCCCAAATTGTCTTTGCATGTTCACTTGCAGGAACACATAGATGGCCCAGATGGCATAACATTTCGTTTTGAATGTGAAAATCAATGACTTTCACACCTGTACCCAAGAGATGATAGGTGGTGGAAAAGTCTGGATCTTTCTAATAAAGTTGGGGCCACTTAGATGCCTCATGTCCATAGGAATGGAGTATAATGGTGAGTGCAACCACGAGAGGTCGACTGAGGTAGTCAAGGACACGATTTTTTCTCATTGTCTTATACTTGATGTTGAGATGGAACTGGTGCAGGTAGGTGGACCACTTCTGATGGCGATCGTTCTGCAACTTCCCTTGTGTCTATATGAATTGCAGAGGCTTGTGATCAGTGTGGATGATTGTCTCCTTTTCCAGAATGTAATGTTTCTATTGACGATAGGCTTGTACAATGGAATACATTTCCTTGTCATAGGTGGGGTATTTCTAGACAATATCTGAGAGTGTTTCACTATGGTATGCCACCGGATGACCGTGCTGAGTGAGAACTGCACCTACAACATAGTCAGATGCATCAGTCTCAATCTCAAACGATTGTTGCAGATTGGGAAATTAGAGTACTGGATCTGAGTACAAGCGATGCTTCATATTATCAAATGCTCATTGTTTTTTCTCCCCCCACTCAAAATTTGCCTTGCCACTGCCCTTCGTCACTTGGCTGAGGGCCCATGCAATATGGGAGAATCCCAATACGAACCATCGGTAGAAGTTGGTCAGTACCAAGAAGCTCCAAAACTTGATTAGTGTGGTCGGGGATGGCCAGTCATGGATGACTTGGATCTTAGCTGGATCAACATGTACCCCATGCTCATCGAGAATGTATCCCAAGTATTAGACCCTATTCATGCAAAAGGATCATTTTTCCAAGATGGCATATAGCTTGTGCTACCGTAGAGTGCTCAAAACCTGTTGAATATGTCACATGTGCTCCTCCCAAGTTCTACTGAAGATGAGGATGTCATCCAAATATACCACCACAAAAGAGTTGGTGAAGGGTCTCAATACATCATCCATCAACCTCATGAAAGTGGTTGGTGCATTTTTTAAGCCAAAGGGAATGACCAACCATTCAAAGAGACCTTCTTTAGATTTGAAAGTTGTCTTCCATACATCAGTTGGTTCGATGGGAACCTGGTTGTAGCCAGACTTTACGTCAATCTTTCTGAAGAACTTTTCCCCCTTGAGTTGGTCAAGAAGGTCATCAATTCTGGGAATTGGGTACCGATTCCTGAATGTGATTTTGTCTTATGCTCTGTAATCAATGCAAAGTCTCCAGGTCCCATCCTTCTTCTGCACCAGTACAATCGGGCTTCTGCACTGGGAGGAGMTGGGTCTGATATGCCCCTTTCGAAGAAGCTCTTGTATCTGATGCTTGATTTCATCGGTCGACGGTGCCACCTCTGGTATCCTCTATAATTGCCTACCCAAAGTAATAATAATATTGCGGGGTCTAGACTCATACACAACATGATGCTTCCACAAATACGGCTTTCCTAAAAGAACATCACAAACTTCAAGGGGAGCAATATCACACAATACCTCGTCTTTGAAAGGCTTGATGCCGTAGGGCAGAGGACACTGTTGGCTGACACATATTTCTCTTCCTTGGACAAGCCGATTGATAGTGTAGGGATGCGGGTGTTGTGTCATCGGCAGTTCTTGCTGCTTGACGACCTCTACTGAGATCAGGTTATTCTGACTGCCACTATTGACAATGAAATGAAGCAGATACCCCTTTACCCACATCTGTGAGTGAAAGAGGCATTCCCCTTCCTCTGGTTTGCTTGGATGGACTTTGGTTGTAGCGACAGTGGCACTGGGTTCAACATCGATAATATTCTTCCCTCTTTCTCGGTTTGATTTGGAGTCAGAATCAACCTCTGACTCGGAAGCCTTCAACTCGGCCATGGGTGACTGCTTGGAGTGACATTCTTCAGTGTTGTGCCAAGGGCTTTTATGTTATTCACACCATTTTCCTGTGTCCTTCTTTGTCTTCTCATTACCCTTCTTATGTTGCGGCTTGGATTGGTTGTCCTAAGAGTGGCCATCTTTTCTTTATCCCTTGTTGTGTGGGTTGGGGCCGCCTTTTCCCTGCTTCGACTGTGAGGAGTTTGCAGATCCAAACTCTTGCCTCTTCTGCTTAAATTTTTACTCAATCTTGACAACATATCTATAAGCCATACCCAATGAGGCGATGTACAAAAACTCCATTTATGTTCGAATATATCTATTCAAACAACCACAGTATTTGAGCACCAAATGTTGCTCAGAGTCTTTGATACCCAATTTGGTGCACAGGGTATGAAAAATATTTTTGAAATTCGGTACTGTCTGGTCCCTTTCTTGACATAGGGTGGTCCATCTAGTGTACTAGTTCTTGTAGCTTCCAACATGGTAGTATTGTTATTTAATGACATCCCGGAAGGAATCCCATGTAGGGGTGACCACAAATATTGCATATTCCTCTATGTCCCTTTGCTCGGAGTAAGTATCCCACTAGTCCTTAACATGGGGGACGACCTTGAGGAGTGAAAAAGTAATATTTTCCCTATCGGAAAAATTGTGGACCGAAAAATACCCTTCGAGCAGATTCAACCATTTATCTACAACATCCGCATCTATCAGTCCTTCAAATAATGGAATATCAAAATTTACATGTACCTTGAAGGGGTTTTCATGGCCGCTTGATGAAGATGCTTCTCCCGTGGGAAATCGTTGAAGGATCTGTGCAAAGTTTTCCTTCATTCCGTTTATTTGTCATGCAAGGGATTCCTCGAGCAACATTTTAAAAGGATCTCCTACTCCAATATCTTTCTTTTCATCCCCCATTGTTTTTGTTGGGCTCGGTGTGACCGATCTTGAAAAGGCTTGATTGGTTTGAGTCCCAACTTCTTGTACCCAGATCTTGTCAGGGACATGCACAAAGAAAAATAAATGAAGAGCACACCGCTCTGATACCACTAATCCGGATTTAGGAGCAGAACTAACTGATTAACAGATTGAATACATTAAACACAAAGATATGGAGAACAACACAGATATCCAATGAACAATATATTCTATTGAATAAATGAAATAGGATGAAACTGTAAAACTTCAGAACTGAAACAACTTTCTCGAATGGTGGTAGCTATCTTTGAGAAGAGATGTGGCTGCTACATGCATTCGTATGAGTAGAATGATTATAATGAGGCTCTAGAGGCCTTTTTAACATTACTCATGAATGCCAAAATCCTAGACATCCAAAAGTCATGTGGGCCCCGATGGGTAAGTTGGTACCTCAACTTTTGGGTGTCATAAATTTTGTATACGACCTCCGTTTTAGGCACATGATAGCCTGTTGGAAAGGTATTTTCAAGAACTACACATTATGTTGTTAAAATTTGACTCCATCTACAGTTTGACTGTGGCAAGCAAAAAAAACACTATTTAGGACCCCAAAACAACCCTGGAAGTATAGAAAGATGTGCGGACATGAAAACATCTAAAATAAGCCAGTTGGATTAGGTGGGAGGTCACTAGTCTCCACCTGCAAGATGTGTAGGGATTTAGAAAACCCCAGAAGTGTAGAACCCACAATTACAAATAATTACGAAAGAACGTGCCGAATTTAAAACTGTCAAGAGGAGCCTGTTGGAATAGGTGGGTGGCCACCAATATCCACCTGGATCGCCAAGGATTGTAGTCTGTAATACAAAAGAAAATTATACATATATCTGGTGTTCTTTATTGTGATGGTGCATGGTTCTTTATTGTTAATATATGTCATTGAGATATGTTTACATGTAAACAACTAAGTGTGAATATAAGTAATGAGTAATGATGTTGTGAATGGTGATGGCTAACTAAAGTTTCGTAAGAAGTTGTAAAAAGAGCCTCACAATGATTCACCCCCGCCTCTTAGTGTGGTCGGTGTGTCCAACAATTGGTATCAGAGTAGGCCTTCACTATAAGCATTAACAAGCTTGGAGGATATCCATGGACACACAAATGGATGATGAAGTTCCAATCTTTGATTGGACAAATTATTCAACATGGAGAATACAAATGAAAGGGTATATGAAAGAAAAATGAGTAGGTGTTTTGAAAGCAACTATTGGTGGATCATTTCCCTTGAAGAATAAGTCAAATTGTGTAGCTCAAAATGAAGAAAAGAAGAATGATGCATTAGCTCTCAAGACCATTTTCAATGGACTCTCAAGTTCTGTCAAAGAAAGTATTGGACAATGTACTTCCGCCATGGATCTATGACTAAATGTAGAGAAGGTATATCAAGACAAAGAAGACAATTCCATCAAGGAAAATAAAGGTAAAGACTCTCCAAAATCTTCTGATTATAATACTCCTAGTGAAGTTGAATGTTCTCTTACAAAGGAAGATGAGGATATAGTAGAAGTTTGTGTAGAAGAAGAAGAAGAGTTGTTGAAGTTTATAGAAAAAGTTTTATTTGAATTAGGCGATGTTAGCATGGAAATAGGACATTATTCAATTACTTTCAAGTATCTTGAAAAATGAATTAATGAAGTTCTATAAAAGTACCCAAAGCATATCATGGAACTAAAGCGAATGTTCAAATAACAAGAAGAAAGTAAAAAGACTCAATTAGAAGAAAAGGAAGAAAAGATCAAAAGACTAAAGAAAGAAATAATTAATCAAGAAGAAGAAAATAAGAAGGTAGATGATGGGCTTAGAAAAAGTCTTGAAGTTAATGTCAATATGAAGACCCAAATTGAAGAAGCCAAAAGGATAGAGGAGCTATTGAAAAAACAAATAAATGAAAAGGAAGAGTCATGCCATAACTTGGAAGTTGAAGTTGTTGATCTTAGAAAGAAAGTAGATAAGTCAAACACTCACATCAACTTCAGGAACAAATCAATAATCTTGGATGAGATCCTAGATAACTAAAGATCTCCACATGATAAATCAAGTCTTGGATACAACAAGGAAGCTGTTCACCTTGAAGCTAGAACTTCTAAGAAGCATGAGGTAAGTCCTTCATTCTCAAAAGGTGGAAGCAATGCTGCAAGTCAACCATCTACAAAAAAACAAGTAAACTTTCAAAAGAACAAAGCAAGGAAGACATCAGGAAGCCATCTTTACACCTCAAAGGAAATTTAGAAGAGAGACACCTTCATGGTGGACACCAAAGCAAAGGTATGATTTTTTTTTTCATGGTCACTGCTACTCATGTAATGAATATGGTCACAAAGCRTTGGATTGTAGACATTATTCAAGGAAATATAATGGAAGGTTTCATAACACCCTAAGGTGTTGGAGATGTAATCAAGTGGGACACATTGCTGCTCATTGTCACACGATGAGATGCTACAACTGCAGTGGGTTTGCCCACAAATCCCAGTATTGCTGGAACACAAGAAGATGGTCCATGAAGATCGTTTCATATAGCATGAAAAGAAGAACACATGAATCTAGGAAGGAACAAAACGTTGAAAAGATGAAAGCTTAGAGCTCAAGTTTTGAGAAGATGATACACCTTCAAAAGTGGGTGAGGAAGACTAAACAACCAGAACAAAAAGGAATCCATGAGGCAATCTCAAGCTTGAAATTTTCAAAAGCACACGCGGGCTCCCGTGGAAGAAGTCACGTACATACGTGAGATGGCCTATAGAAAGGTCTCGTACATACGTGAGATGTCTGTGGAACAATCTGCATACCTCTGGTAAAATCTTTGGAAAAGAAGGCTATGCAGATGAGTTGCATCATGGTTTGATGATATAACTCTATTTTGTAGGGTCTGCCATGATTTGTTGCAATTATTCATGATTATATGCTTGCATGCATGGTTGATGCACTTGCTATGGTGCAAGTAGTAATACATGTTTGGTGTATGGTTGATGCACTTGTAGATGTCAGATGATTGTGGGTGATAGTACTTGGTTAAAGTAAATCATTGGTATTACTTGTTTATCATATACTTGTTGGAAAATGTTTAACAGGTAGCATATGCTTGTCATTGATGGCAAGTACAGTAATGAAGATGGCATGGGTACAGGAAGAATGTACAGAGGATTGTTGGCATGTTTTACAGGCAGCGTATGCTTGTCATTGATGGCAAGTACAACAGTGATGATGGCTTGAGTACAACAGCGATGATCAGCAGCGCAGTGATATTTAGAAAGATAAGTTCAGGTTGATCGAATGATCGAAGGCTCGTAAAGATTGAGAAGCATTTCTGATCGTTGGATCCATTCGAAATTCCCGAAAGAACGAGAGCCGTCAGATCTGAATGAAGACAAGAAGAGCGCACTGAAAAGGAGGACAGATCTCAGACGTTAGATCCAAGCGCAGGACCTGACCACCGTTGGATCGAGGAGAACCTGCACAATCCTTAAAGAACAAGGAGAAGCGGGCGTAATCGCGATATGCAAAATCACGACTTAATCTGAGCCGTCAGATCGGGGTTGAATCTGGACCATTGATCCCTGTCCATGTCAGAGTTTCAAGGATCGAGAGTTGGAGATGTCAAAGAATTTTGACATCAAGATTCTCGATTTCGCGATATGCGATATCGCGATTCAATCGCAGCCATTGAATCGAGAATGAATCTGGACCGTTAATTTAACTCCTTATCGAAGTTTCATAGATCGGGACTTGAAGGTGTCAAGAACTCACACGGCGAAGTGGCGAAATCGCGAGAAGATCTAGGCTGTAGGATCTGGGGAAAGTATGAAGGACCAATAGCTGTTAGATATGGTGAAGCTGCAAGGCAGATATGACAGTCGTGGTCCGTTGGATCAAGAGGACACATGGCGAAAGATCGTCATGTCGCTGACTGGAAAGTCAAAGGAACGGGGTTTGATATTAGCCATCAGATCGAGGTTTGATCTTAGCCATCAAATCAAGGTTTGATCTTGACTGTTGATCCGACTCCATCTTGGAGTCTCGGCTATCGTGACTTGGAGTGATGAGACCCTTCATCACAAGAACTGCGAGATGCGAATTCACGAAGAGATCTGGACCGTCAATACACCAAGATTCTGGACCGTTGATCCAGCTCCATCTCGGAGTTTCGCCTATCGCAACTTGGAGTGACGAGAACCTCCACTTAAGGAATAATGAGATGCGAGATCACGAAAAGATCAGGATTGTCGGATTACCAAGAATGTGGATCGTTGATCTGAGCTCCATCTCAGAGATTCGCCTATCGTGACTTGGAGTGACGAGAACCTCCAACTAAGGAACAGTGAGATGCGAATTCACAATGAGATCTAGACCGTCAATACATCAAAATCCTAGACCATTGATCTGAGCTCCATCTCTGAGTCTCGCCTATCGCGACATGGAGTGACGAGAATCTCCATCTAAGGGACATCGAGATGCGAATTCACGATGAGATCTGGACCGTTGATTCATCGAGATCGCAGACCGTCGATCAGGGTCGATGAAGATCAGAAGTTCACAGCGCCTTTTAGCGCAGCCTATGGTCACCGCCTATGGTCATGTAGAGGAGGGAGCTAGAGCAGCCAAACTCCTTTTTGGAGCTCGTGACATGGAGACTGAAGATATCTCATCGTAGAATCTCCGAATTGCGAAAGTGCGAAACAGGTAAATAATGCAAGAACCCATCAGAGTTAATCCAACGATGGAGGTGAAAATGAGCATGATCAGAGGTCTAATGTTGATCCTCACAGTGTAACTTCTAGTAACCATTGATGGTTTCTACCAGAGGATGCGAAGAGACTTCGGTGTGATTTCCAGAGGAGCAGAAGAGTCACATGGAATCTACCAGTGGAATGAAGACGACTCGTGGAGGCGATTGACAACTGGATGGGAGTGAGGCTGTAACTGAAACAGAGAAGGTGAGCTCGACTGTCATAGAGAAGATGAAGATTCTCAACTGCCAGAGAGGCTGAGGAATCTTAGCATAACACCCAGTGATGCTGAACGCGTGGGAAAACCGCCAGAGAAGCTGAAGAGTTACCATGATGATCGAGCAGAGCACTCGAGAGGTGGAGGATATCGGTGCGGTGTGAGCATGCAAAAGAATGGTGAATATTGCATACACAAGATGCACAGAAGCCATATATACACAGTACAGAGAAGAGAAGGGTTGTTGTTGCCATTGCTGTTGGAGTTGTTGTGGTCGCTGTGTAGAAGGATTGAAGTGTGAGCAAGGAGGCAAAGCGCAGGAGTAGAAATACACAACAGAGGAAGGTTGCATTGAAGGGACATGGTGTAGAGAGTATAAATGGAGAAGAATAGAAAGTGCAAGGTGTGTGCAGAAGACACTGATGCAGACAGGGAAGAGCAGTGTAACAGAACAACGATAAGGTTGGTAAGCCATTGAATAACTTTATTTCGCTGTAATGAGTTTCAGTATCAAAGATTAATATTTTAGGGAGGTTGGGAGGTGCTCGGGAGGACTGTTTTCCTCAGAGGTTCAAGTGGGTGCTTGAACACAGGGAGTTGTAGCTTCCATCTGGTTGCAGTCAGAGAAACTAGGGTGGCAGGGTGGTGCAAGGGAGAACTCTTGTTCTCTGTTATACAGGTTGGTGCCTGTATGATTGGAAGTTGGTGCTTCCATCCAGTTGGTACTGGAAACACTTAGGGAGTTGGTGCTTCCTTCTAGTTGGTGCTAGAGAAACCAGGGAGTTGGTGCTAGAGAAACCAGGGAGTTGGTGCTTCCTTCTAGTGGGTGCTAGAGAAAACAGAGAGTTGGTGCTCTCAGCAAGTTGCAGCTTGCAAAACAGAGGTTGTAGCCTCATTATGAGTTGGTGCTCATATGTATGATAATGTAAAGAATGTAACTATTACTTATCATATAAAGAAAAAGAGGTTTTTACCCTGTATGGGTTTCATCAGGAAATATCTATCTCTGTGTTTCTCATATATGTGACTGATGCTGAATGTGCCATTGTTTATTTCCTTGCATTATTGTGATCATCATTTAGTGTTTCAGCAAAGAGTTTAAAAGAAGCATAATTGTTTAAGCTTAGGTATAACTGATTCACCCCCCCCCTCTCAGTTGTCCAACAATTGGTATCAGATCTGGCCCCTTTTATCTAAGGGTAGATCCTAGAGCTTAAACATGACAAGCCATGAAGGGAATTCAGTCACTAGGCTTCCTCTATTTGATGGAATGAATTTTGCCTTCTGGAAGGTTAGAATGAGAACATACCTAATGGCCTTAAGAGCTGATGTATGGGATGTAGTAGAGACTGGATACATAAAGCCTGTTGTGCTAGCTTCCAAAGATGATAAGATAGAATTGAGCTTTAATGCTAAGGGAATGAATGCTGTCTTGAATGGACTTGCAGAAGCCGAGTTTGTGAAGGTGATGCATCTTCAAACTGCTAAAGAAATGTGGGACAAACTCATTAACAGTTATGAAGGTAATGAGAAGGTGAAAGATGCCAAGCTTCAAACCTACATAGTACAGTTTGAAAAGCTACAAATGAAAGAAGATGGAACCGTTGGAAAATACTTTCTAAGAGTAGAAGAAATGGTAAATGCAATGAAGGCACTTGGTGAAACAATTGAGGAAC
>JASDQU011246044.1:1949-24595 GCA_032191745.1 Picea mariana | reverse complement strand
CGCAAACACTAGAAGGATGTTGGAATTAAAAACTCAAGTGGAAAAAATAGACCAAGAATGTAAAAGCATTAGAAAATCACTCAAAAAGTCAATACAAAAAACTCATGATGAGTTACTAGAATAAATAAGTCTCAACAATGAGGTACTCAAAAAAGATCTAATGATTAACCTTAAAGAAAAAATTACAGCAAAAGTTGGGTCTGAGCTACGACAAGGCATAGCCAATCTAAAACAAGATCTTAAAGATGATATTTTTCAAGAGCTTGGGATGAACTTACAATAAGGCTTGGTTAACTTGAAAAATAAATAACAGAGGATTTGAAGCAAAACCTGACCGTTATAACGCAAAATCAGGAAGAACAACATAATGAGCTCTTAAACCTTATAAAAGTCAGAATCACCAGCAATCAGAGTCAAGCACATCTAATCTACCACCATTTTCAAAGATTAAATACCAAACCCCCAACCTACATCACAATACCAACCCTTAATGTTATACCCACCCAAAGACAAAATAGAACTCCCAAAATACAACAGAGGCGATAATCAATGTGTAGCCTAGTTTAACAAAACTGAAGAATATTTCCACATATATAATGTGACAATGAACGAAGAGAAGTTCAAATACGCATCCATGTACCTCAAAGCCACTGCATACAATTTGTATCTATGGTGGAAATGAAGAATTCAGTCATATAATTGGAATTCTTTCAAAAAAGATTTTTTTTAAAGATTCCAGGGCATCTCGGAAAAAGTTTTTTTTTCAAAACTCACCAAATTACAACAAAAAATAAGCATAGATGAATTTACGCATCAATGGGAATCTCTCACCACCTGAGTATTTGGACTATCTAATGATAAATTACTCCAATCTTACATAGGTGATCTCAAACCACATATCTAAGACGAGTTAATATTACTTGAGGTTACTACGGTAGAAATATAAATATGCAAGGCAAAAGCCGCAGAATAAAAACTAGAATGCCAATCAAGATTCAATAAGGTTTACTCAAGAAGGAGTGTACCTCAGACCACAGGAAATGACAAATACATACCACCCAATCTACATGAAGATAGAAGAAGAGGTTTAGATTCCTAAAGGATAAAAGAAAGAAATTGTAAACGATGTGGAGAGAAATGGGACCGAAGACATAGGTGCCAGATCGAAGATAACTCAAACAAATTGTACACTTGTGAAGAAAAAAAATACGACGAATCAGACTAAGTAGAATCAATAAATGAAGAAATGGAAAATTTCCAAAATGGCACTTTAGAGCTCATAGAAGACAACACACCAATAATATCTCTCGCAACCATCACATGCATTACCCAACCACAAACTCTTAAATTAAAATGACATACAAAAAATTATAATGTCACTGTACTAATCGACACTGGAAGTACCCACAATTTCCTCGATATCAAGATTGAAAGGAAACTCAAATTATTTGTATATCCAGTCCCAGACATGAAAGTAATGGTTGCAGACATAAAAAAAATTGGAAATGTCAGAAAATTCCATAAGGTGAAACTCCAAATCCAAGATTTCAATTTGGAATCAAAACTCTACATCGTCCCTTTGGGAGGAGTATATGTGGTTTTAAGAGTCCAATGGTTAAAAACCTTGGGCACATACTCATTCAATCACTAGGAACATTTCATCCAATTCAAGTGGAAAGGGAAAAGTTATAAATTATATGGTTTTCAACCTCCACAAACATAGGTTGTGCCGTCACAACAAATGGAAAAAATTGTCTGAAAAGGAGCAACCACATACTTCATCCAATGCCACAACATAGAAATACAAGAATCAGAACATGATGACTCTAGAACATCAGATGTCCAAGATCTAATTAAAAAACACAAGAAGGTATTTCAAGACCTTCCCATGGAGTTACCTCCTCAAAGAAGAATTGAACATATAATTGAAGTTAAACTAGGATCAAGCCCATTCAAGGTTACACCATACAGATACCCTCATCACCAAAAAATAGAGATAGAAAGATTAGTCCAAGACCTATTAAAATGTGGTGTCATCATGAAAAGCAAAAGTCCATATGCAACTCTAGTAGTGTTACTTCGAAATAAAGATGGATCTTTCAGATTATGCATAGATTACCGAGGGATAAACAAAATAACAATTAAAAACAAATTTCCCATACCATTTATTGAATAAATGTTGGATGAACTTCATGGAGCAATATCTTTTTCAAAAATTGATTTAAGATCTAGGTACTATAAGATTAGATTCAGACTAGAAGATGTATCCAAGACTGCTTTCCAGACACACGAAGGTCATTGCGAATTCAAGGTGATGCCTTTTGGGCTAACTAATTCCCCAACCACTTTCCAAGCGACAATGAATGAATTCTTTCACCCATACTTATGAAAACATGTCTTAGTTTTCTTCGATGATATCTTAGTGTACAGTGAAACATGGGAGGAGCATATGAAGCATTTGGGACAAGTGTTATCTCTTCTAGAGGAAAATCAATTCTATGCCAAAATGTCAAAATGTACATTTGGCAAGGAGGAAGTAGAGTACCTTGGTCACATCATATCCAAAATATGAGTCAAGGTAGACCCCAAGAAAATCTGGGCAATCACAAAATGGCCTAAACCCAAAAACATATCCAAGTTAAGAGCATTTCTAGGATTGGCAGGATACTGTTGAAGATTCGTCAAGAATTATGCTCATTTAACCGCCCCCGTAACAAATCTCCTTAAGAAAAACTCTTTCCAATGGAATTTGGAAGCACAAAAATGTTTTGAAAAATGAAAAAACATTATGTCCACAACCCCCGTATTAGCAACACCCGACTTCTCCAAGCCTTTCATCATTGAGTGTGATGCATTAGGTTTTGGAATTGGAGCAATATTGATGCAAGATGGGCACCCAATAAATTTTGATAGCAGGAAATTAAATAAAACAAAATGCTTACAATCCACTTACAACAAGGAAATGGTTTCCATCATGCACGCATTAAAAAAATGGTGTCAATATCTATTGGGAAGTAAGTTCTCGATACACACATACAGTCTCCAGTACTTGTTACAACAAAAAACATTGTCAACCGAACAACAATAGTGGATAGAGAAAATTGTCATGTTTGATATGGAAATTCTACATAAAAGAGGAAAATACAACATCGAGGTTGATTCCTTATCACAAAAAGATGAAGAAACACAAGTTTTTTCAATATCAATAGCCATTCTAGAATGGTTGGATGAAATCTGAACCGAGTATAAAAAAAACCTGGAGACTTTCTCTATAATCAACAATTTAAATCAATAACCTAAATTCGAATGGAAGAACGACATCTTATGGTATAAAGGGAGAATCTAATTAAATACCAACTCAAGATTTAAATCCAAGGTTGTTCAAGAATCTCATGATTTCCCAGCTGTAGGTCACGTAGGATTTTTCAAAACATACTATAATGCACGAAGATCATTTTTTTGGAAAGGGATGAGTGCAGATATTCGAAAACATGTAGCAGAATGTGATCTATGTCAAAGGAACAAGAATGAAAATGTGTTGACCCTTGGGTTACCACCCGTTACATATTCCCATCCAAAAATGGGAAGAAATTTCAATGGATTTCATTGAAGGACTACCCATATCCGACGGAAAAGATAAAATATTAGTAGTAGTAGACAAACTAACCAAGTAAGCACACTTTATTGGAGTAAGGAAAACAGATTCAACAAAACAAATGGCTGAAATATTTTGTAAGAATATTTACAAACTAGATGAGTTCCCTAAGGTTATCGTCAATGATAGAGATGCCAAATTTAAAAGGAATTTTTTGAGAGAATTTTGCAAATAGATCAGAGCCTCTCTCAATATGAGCTCATCTTACCACCCTCAAATAGATGGTCAAACAAAAGTTGTCAATAAATGTTTAGAAAAATATCTACGTTGTTTTATCTCCGACAAACAAAATAAATGGTTTCAATGGTTGCACCTTGTGTTGGCAGCCAACAATTCTGTAAAATTTTATCATAATAAAAAGTCATCACCAAAGGATAAAAATTTTCTGTAGCTGCCCCCTCCATATATTACAAATATTTCCGTCTTTTGGTTTTGAGGAGATTTTTTGGCCTAGCTGATTATAAGAGTATTTCATTTAAATTTATCGTTTGTTTTTTTAATTTCATGACTGCAAGCATGAAATTAAAAACAAAAGTTTGTCTTGGGTAATCATTTTGCAGTTTTTGGTTTCTTCGTTTCTTTTGCTAAAGATATTATACCTCAAGCGGACCTATATTTTTATAAGTCTTAAATTTTGTAAGCTTATTGATTGATCCATTACCATTATACTTGATTGATTCACTACGGGAAATATGACTTGATCATATCTATGGTTAACTATATGTTTTTGATATTTGATATGCCTATTTGCACAGAATCTTGGATTAAAATTTATATGCTTCTTTCTCTTACCAATCAGATCGCTATCCTATCACCCTGGTACAGGACTGATGTACTCACAATTCCACATCATCCTATTGTCTTGCACAATTAAGACTCTCATTCATTATTTGAATAGGTAGCTAATAATGGTTTGGGTTTAATGTTCATTGTGCATAGTGGTTCACAAGCCTGCGTGTCCTTTGGTTCTTTGTCACTCAAAGCTCAAATTACCAAGCATGATAGCCTCCCAAGTCCATAGGTATCGGGCCTCTTCCAATTTTACAGACCTCTCCCTATTGTTTGTCTATTGTAAAATGTAACCTCCCTCTCGTTTCCTTTACTGTGTCTATTTGATAGCCACCATGGCTCTAGTGGTTCAAATTGAAACTAATGGCTTGAAATCCATCCTCCCCCACGACGATGCCATAAGTGATTTACAGGCACATGGTTGGGACATTTTCATCCGAAAGTTTGAGGGTTATAACCTGGCAGTTGCACAGGCTTTTGCTCAGTCATTTGATGGCTCTAAAGCCAAAATTGGGGATCTGCAACTCGTAGTAACCGAGGATTCTATAGAACGAGCTATAGGACTATCAGAGGAAGGAAAAAAATGGTTCAAAAATGATAAGCTAGAAGGCATGCCTTGGAGTCTGTTCATGGTCTCTAGGAAATCAACATGTTTCCCTAAAGGTACACCTATTACTCTCTTAAAACCTCAATGGCACTACCTGCTTCTAATTCTTAAGCAACTCATAAATTGTGAGTGTAGGTATGGCTTATTGTTTTTGTATCACATCTGCCCGTAGATCATTTTCCTAGTGTTCAAGATAAATATGACTTTCTATCTGTTGATGAGCCTGCATAAAATGTCTAAGCATTATCAGAAACAGAGTTTAAACCCTCTGTCCAGCCTTTTCCACCATGGGATTATTTGAATTCTGCTGCTGTTGCAGCTAGCTCAGATTGGGGACACTTGGGAATATTTCCTATGTAGAAACAATTTCTCCCTACCCGAGATCACAATAGATTCGCCTCTGCATTCCAATGCAAACCCCAATCCTTGTAACCCTATGACCAAAAATCTAGGTGTTGATTCACATGGAGACCGTGCGTCCACTGAAACAAACTCTGTTGCTATGAAAAACCCTTTTGGAAAAGAGCCACGATATAATTTCGTGCCCAGAAAGTTGTTAGAGGAGGTAATAGATGTATTAAAGGAGAGGGTTTCTTATGCTCCTACTGTTGAGCTGACTCAGGGTTCCTTTAACAAATCGATTGTTAAGAAAAAACGCAAACAAAAGAAACATGGTAACTCAGATTTGAGTTTTGTAAACAAGAGACCAGATAGGTTAATATCCAAGAGTCTGAGAATTTGTCAGCAAGATCATCTGAGCTCGATCTCAGTGATCGAGCTCGATGATCACTTGACCGATTATGAGATCAATGAATTCCTTTCCAGAGAAGATGTGGATAACCTGTCTCTTGAAAATGAAACCGTTAGTGAAGCTATACAATACAATTTTGTTTTTGAACTACCTCCGTTCCTGAAAAATCAAGAAGGCTTCGTTGGTATAAGCCACGATTTGAAGCAGGCTATAGAAAAAACCAAAGTACCCATTTCATATTACACTCAACCTCTGTCTGTCATAACACCTGTACATTGTGATAATTGTCTGGACTAGGTTGAACATTACTACAGAGATATACCATATCTCAAAACATAGTTAAAACATATGGCAGCTCAAAACTCCTTTCTTGAAAGGGAAAATCAAGAATTGAAGGCATGCGCAGATCATGAAAGTAAAAGCCCAAACGATTCGGTAGTGTGATTATCAAGAACGCAACAAATTTCAATGCTATCATTAACTCAAAATTATCAGACACTTCATTGTCTAATCTCTAAAACGGTAAAAATGGTTTTTATTTTCTTTGATTTGATTATGTTGTAAAAGTCAAATAAATAGATTTATTTTGATTTTCTTTGTTAATATAAGACTAGCTACAGAATCTCACGATTCTGTAGCCAATCTATTTCTAAATGTTAGTTTGTATTGTTTTCTAAAATTAAATTTCTTTTTGTCATTTTCAGGAAAATAATAGTTATGATGCTATTCACAAGGAGAAGTAATCATGGATCATGCGCTGCATAGTTTAGCAATTTCTCTTTTTGTTGATAAAACTATGACATCTTTGTAATTAATTTTGATAAACAAACTCCTACAAGAGTGTTTCTTTGTTATACTATTTTTTTAAAGCAATCTATTTTTTTGGGATTACCCTTTGTCTTGCATGATAAGAGGTTGTTAATCCAAGACAAGTTTAAATAGTAGTTTTTGTTTAGTAGTAAGACAACTTTTGGCTGGACTACAACATGGACATGTGATTTTGGGAATTGATATGGAAAAGTGATTCACTGTTGGCTTTAGACCTATGTGATGCTTATTCCATTGTGTTCTCCTACTACCTCTGTATTATGAGATATTATTATGGTTGATTTAGCTTTAGCCTTGTCATCATATGATGTTTCATATTGTTAAATATTCACATGCTATCCATAATCTGTCATTCCATTTTGCATGTGTGATCAATCGATTATTTAATTATTATTGAGTTTATTTTAGATGTTAAATGATTGACAATATCAATACTCAAAATTGAGTTTTCCTTCGTTCTCAGATATTGATTACTTTAATATTAGAGGATTCCTTTTTTTTCACTTATCTTCCTGATGTTATTAATTTACTCAAAATATCAAACACTTCTTTGAATTTATTCTGGAAGTACTAGTATTGTTCTGTTATAGGTTTCTGTTTAAAGAAGGACAAGCAGGAGCTGAAACAACACAGAGAGATATGCTCGGTTTAGCTGATCAACTACAGGTTAGTCTATGTGTTATTTAATTAAATTATTTGTTAATGAAACAATGATTGCATTAATTAGATTTGAATGTTTATGTGTCGCTATTTCAATTGTATTTGCTTGGTATTTATTAGTTTAAAATCCCTAAACATTCAAAAGTCAAAAAGAGTTTTGTTCTTTCTTTATCTTAGTTAGAAACACTATTATGAAAATTCATTTCGTAAGATTTCAAGTAAACCTTGCAAACTGTATATAGATTGTTTATAATCATTTGTATATATTCATATTTCTATTTGAACACTTGTAATTAGTATATAAATGGGTAGAATCATATCTTTAGATTAGTTTATTTCTTTTATTATTTTTAGGACCTTAGCTGGCTAATGAAGCCATTAAACCTGTCAAGTCAGTTCATTCAAAACGACTTGGGTTAATTAGACAACTCCGGTCTGGATATGACCTTCTAGTTGACGGTGTGTCACTTACGCCCATCAACAAATGGCGCTACAAGAAGGGCCTAAAATAAATTGATGGCACGTGGAGGTTGCAAGACCCCTCCAAACAACAATTCTCTTGTCGTAATGTATAGTTGCTCTGACACAGATGTTGCACTTGAAACAACTAATACCTCAAACGATAACCCCGATATTCATGTCGAACCAGTGAAACCACTCCCTCAATGGATTGACGTCCAAGAAATTGTCCGCCAGTCACTCATAAGAACTCAAAGTGCCTTATCCCGTATTAGACAACCTGGTAAACAACTCAATGAACCTCTTGAATTTACAATTTTTCAAGAACAACATCAAGGCACTGGTCTGCCTAGAAACATTGTAGGGAATGATAATAATACCAATTATGTTGAAGCACTTATCCTTGGTGACAGAGGATCTGGTATCCCACTGTCCCCACCTGGTTCTTCTTCACCTTCTTTGGAAGGTGATTCCTCGGATGAAGGTAGTTCTTCATTTGAACTATCTCAAACTTCGACTCCACCAACTCCCATGGTAAACCAAAATAATCCTGCTAGACCTTGGCTTGATCAAGCTGCCGTGTCTATACTTGGACCTCAACACCCATTGCCTAAATATCCAGAGAAATGGCTGCCCAAATTTGATCCAGATTCGAAGCAATCAGCTGAGGATCAAATCAAGAAATTTATGCTAGCCGTTAGACTCCAGAATGTTGAACACGAAGATGTCGTGTGCATATTATTTCATTATACTTTTGAGGGGAATGCCTCAACCTGTTATTTTTCCCAACGACCTCAAACCATTGTCTCTTGGGACAAGTTTGAAACTTGTTTCCTAGAAAAATTTGGAGATGATAAATCTCCAGAAGTCTTGGTAATGGAACTCTCTAGCTTAAATATGAACCCTAAAAAAAAAGGTTAAAGACTTTAACCAGAAGTTCCTAACACTAAAAAACAAAATCCCTACAGATTCGATGCTTGCATAAAACTTAATTGTTTCATATTATACGAAGGCCCTGCATAAAAACATAGACATATGGGTTAAAAGGCCCAATAAGAACACGTTGTTAGAAGATTTTGAGGAGGAAAATCAGATTGAGAAAGATATATTGAGCTTAAAAGATAATATAAGTAGTGAAGATGAAACAAATTCATCTTCTAAGAAGAAAATAGAAATTCTCACTAGGCCTCCTCAACCTAAAATCAACAAGATATATTAGACTTGGAGAGCTAGCAGAAAGCTTTCCAAAAACTATCCAATCAGGTCATTGACTTGAAAAGATCCATCGAGGAGGCATCTACAAGTAAAGGAAGTTTCAAACCTCCTTTTATAAAACATTTCCCTCCAAATCGGCCAAACCCGACCATAGAAGGTCTAAATTTTGAAAGTTTACAGTATTCTTTGCAAACGATATTGGAAGCACATGATAATTATGTTTTTGTTCCTCCTGAAAATTCTGATGATACAGTTGAGGAAGAGGTACCAGAAGAGGAATACCCATCTCCTCCCATTTTCGGGTAATTGTCGGATAGTATTTTCCAAGCAAATTTTGAAACTGTCCACTCCTACAACACTAGAAGTAAAACACAAAAGCAGTCTCCACCTGAAACAAGTAAAAATGTGTTTTCAAAATAGCCAAAGCAAACTGAAACTAGACAAAACCTAGTTGCCCCAGTTTTAGAGTATGATTTAATTGAAGATCTGAAAAAATTAAGGGCAAATATTTCTGTTTTTGAATTGCTGAAATTTCCTCTTATTTTGTAGAAAATGCTTCAAAGAATTGTTGAAAATAGTAAAAAAAATGATGTTAGCAACAAAAAATCAACATAAATTGACTTAAACACAGCTAAAAATGTCCCAAGTAAAAAGACATCTTAAAATCAAGACAAAGGGGACTTATCAGAAAAAAATGTAGGAAACTTAGATAAAACTGTTTCAGGAAAATCAATAAAAAATCAATAGAATTATGTTGTATCCACACGAAAAAATTTGCCCCCTTTTTTATTGACTTTTGAATTTTTTTATAGGAATGTACATAATTGTATGGTTGACTCCAATGCATCATCAAATGTGATGCCTCTATCTGTATGCCATAAAATTAATGCATAATTAAAACCTTCTGATTTAAAAATCATTTAGCTAGATCGAACAAATGTCAAAGTCATTGGTGAACTAAAAAATGTGCTGATTAGACTATCACCCAATCCCAAAGTTCATCAAGTAATTGATATTATTGTTGTTGACATTCCTGAATTTTATGGTCTGTTTTTAAGTAGATATTGTTCAGAACAACTACACGGTTATTTTACTACAAATGGGTCTCATTTGTGGCTGCCTGAAAATGGACAGCCCAACAAGATCAGAATAAACAGAGAACGTTACCTTAAGCATACCGTGACATATCTGAATGATCCAAATGAGCCTTTTGTTACCACCACAAATCTGATTGAAACGTAGGGAATGAATACCTTCTTCGATAACTTCATGACTGAAATATCCTCTATAACTAATCCAGAACAACAATCTGAAGTAACAACCTATACCCAGGCACTAGTTTTGCCAAATACACCAAATATTTCTAATGACACACAAATTTGGTCCCTATATTTTGATGGATCCAAATCCTGAGAAGGGGCAGTTGTTGGTTGTGTGTTGATCGACCCTACATGTAATAAAACATTTATTGCTTGTCGATTAGAGTTTGAATATACTAACAACAAAACAGAGTACGAAGAACTTTTGCAGGGACTTAGGAAAGCGCTGGACATGGATGTGCAAAATTTGGTAGTATTTGGTGATTCAGAAATTGTAGTCAAACATGTAAAAAATGCAATACATTGTTTGACAACGCATCTGAAGAATTACCAAACTGAGCTATCGGGTTTAATGCACAAAAATATAACATTTAATATAAATTCCATTCCTAGGATGAGTAATTCAGAAGCTCATTTACTAGCCAATATTGTTTCTAAATTGTTGCCCGCTGAAGGTCTTTCTCCAAACACATTCTCAGTTGAATTGTTATTGAGGCCATCGATTCTGGACAACATCACAAATTGGAGAGTATTTGATGATGATCAGTAGATCATCAACTTTCTACATATGGAAGACACCTTCTAGGATGCAGTTATTAATGAAGGCACTCATGACAAGCATCTCTGAGATTTCACAGTAATATCCTATCCTCGATCTCCAAAATCATCATCCGAGCTGGTAAATTCTATCTCCAAATGTATTGTGAGATTAGAGAAGTTTTATGACCTACATGAAAAGTTTAGAGCAGTATTCAATTGAAAACTAGCAGTTCCTCTTTGCTATACGAAACCGTAAATTTAGGAACACAAGATAATCCTCAAAATATTAATCTGGGAAAGGGATGTTATGAACAGGAAAGATTCGCTTTTATAAAATTATTTAAAGAATTTAAAAATGTATTTTCTTGGATGTACGATGACCTGAAAACTTTCGACCCAAACATCATACAACAGGTAATCCCTATGAAACCCCAGACTCAACCTTTCTAATAAAAAATGAGGAAAATGCATCCTAAATTGGAACCTACCGTTAAAAAGGAACTGAATAAATTACTAACTGCAAAGATAATTTTTTCGGTTAGACATACTCAATGGGTGACTAACTTAGTCCCTGTAAGGAAGAAAAGTGGTGAAATTCAACTTTGTGTCAATTTTCGAAATTTAAATCGAGCATCTGATAAAGACAACTACCCTATTCAACCAATGGAACAAATCCTACAATAAGTATCTAGTTCCGAAAGACTATCTTTATTAGATGATTTTTCTAGATACAACCAAGTCTTTATGTCTCCTTCGGACCAGCTTAAAACCACCTTTCGTACCCTGTGGGACACTTACACCTACAAAAACATGCCTTTTGGACTGATAATTTTTGGTGCCACTTTTCAAAGAGCAATGGATATTGCTTTCCATGGCCTCATTAACCAGTCAGTTGTGGTCTACCTTGATGATATCATTGCCTTTTTCAAAAAACAAGAAAGATCACTCGTCTCACCTTAGGGCTGTCTTAGAACGATGCCACAAGTTCGACATATCTCTCAATCCAAAAAAATCATTCTTTGTAGTAGAACAAGGGAAACTGCTTGGGTTTATAGTATCTAAATATGGAATGATTATTGATCCTGAGAGAACCCAAGCCATTGCTAAACTTCCTCCTCCTTCTTCCAAAAAGGCCATGCAATCCTTTTTGGGTAAGATCAATTTTGTCAGATGATTTGTCCCAAGTTTCTCTGAAATGGTTGGACCTCTACAAAATATAATTAAAAAGGATGTTTTGTACAGATGGGGACCACAAGAAAGTCAATCTTTTGATTCAATTAGAAAATCCATAATAGAATCACCTTCCCTAATGAGTCCCGATTTTTCTTAGGGTATCACTCTATACACTTTTGCATCTGACAGATCCTATGTTGTTGTGCTTACATAGAAAAAAACTGAAAGCAACGAGATACCCATTGCCTGCATGAGCTCTTCTTTTAAAGGATAAAAACTTAATTATCCCAAGGTATATCAACAGGCATATGTTGTTTTAAAAGCAGTAAAACACTTCAAGTCTTACCTATTGAAATCCAGGACCAAAGTTGTCGTTCCTTACCCCGCTGTAAGAAATTTGTTAGTGAAAAAAGAGTTGCGTGAGAAAACAGAAAATTGGATGACATCACTCCAGGAATATAATCTTGAAATAACCCTTGCCCAGATTGTTAGAGGTCAAGGCCTTTGTAAACTGGTAGTTGATTCAGTTGAGGAATTAAAAAGTCAAATAAATACATCCACTGTAAATCAGCAGAACAAAAAACAGATCAGCTGTGCAAAAAGTACATCCAATTCATGGTATGAAAATATTAGGTTTTATTTTCTGCATGGAACTGCTCCTCACAATATTGATCCCAAAAGAAGAAGAGCAATTAGGCTTAAATCTACATCTTTCCAATTAATCAATGATGTATTATTTCAAAAGAACTTTGATGGTGTTTTTCTGCATTGTTTAGAAAAAGAGGAGTCTGAAAACGTGTTGGCTAAAATTCATTCCGGTGATTCCGGTGGTCATTTTGGTGGAGATACCACTACCCACAAAGTGTTAAGTTCTGGATACTATTAGCCTACCTTTTTTAAATATGCCCATACATTGTCCCACAAGTGTATAATCTGTCAAAAGGCTGTAGGATGGGTGAAAAAGATAACTTTTCCTTTGCAACCTATTACTGTAGATGCACCTTTTCAACAATGGGGCCTCGAAATTATAGGACCAATCAATCCCCCTTCCTCACAACAACAATAGTACATCCTCACAATAATAGACTATTTTACAAGATGGTCTGAAGATTTACCTTTAAAAGTGGTCAACACCAATCAGGTAGTGTCATTTCTGAACTCCCGTATCATCACTCGATTCAGAATTCCTGAATGTTTGTTTTTTAACAATGCTTCATATTTTTCTTCCCTATATATGAATTTTTTCTCTCTGGAAAAAGGGATTAAACTGAAGTATTATGCCAACTACTACCCTCAAGGGAACGGTCTAGCCAAGTCAACAAATAAGAATTTAATCAAGATTATAAAAAGGACAGTTTCAGAAAACCACAAGAATTGGCACAATGCATTGTATAAAGCACTTTGGGATGATAGGGTAACCCCAAAAGCATTCGTTGGTAATTCTCCATTCTTCCTCGTTTATGGAAGAGAATCCATCCTCCCCCCACATGTCTTGCTTCCTTCTCTGCAATTATCACAGAAATTTCAAGAAGAAGAGTGTCCTCCTATAGAAAACCAGATAAATGCTTTATTAAAATTAGAAGAGGTGAGAACACAAGAAAAACAGAAAATGGATCATCACCAACAAATTTTGAAGAGATGGTTTGATGCAAGTTCATCTTCTTATAGGAATTTTGATGTTGGGGATTTGGTTCTCAAATGGGACAAAGCGCACAAGGGTAAGGGAGAACATACCAAGTTCCAAAACCTGTGGCTGGGACCGTTTGTAATTTCTAAGAAATTGGGTCCTAGTTCTTTTCATCTGCATAAATTGAGGGATAGTAGGACACTTTCCTAGTGAACGACCAGACTCTCAAGAGATATTTCTCTTGATGATTTCTGATCCACCCTCTTGTAAATATTTGTTTTTTAATTCTCTTTTTGTTTTTGATTTTGGTTCTTTTCATTTTGCTTGTTTTTTATTTGTTTTCTAAATCATTATGTCTGAATCACCATTCATTTGTTGAAGGGAATCATAATTCTTATTCATTAGTAGCAGTTGATAACAGTTCAAGCACTTGAACAGTAAGTGATAAACTCAGATCAATGAAAGTAAGTTTCTATCCAATTATTGTTTCTGGTTTCTCGTTAAAATCACAAGAAGACACGATTATCCTTAACAAACTTCTAATGTCGTCCCTGTTTTAATGAGAACAAATCAATGTGCTTCCCCATCCAAGAGATGATTTGTTAACAGAAATCTAACTGTCCAAATCATGATGAAAATCATCATAACAGAAAAATAATTCTTAAATGACCAATCCTTTCATTACCAGACTGTGAGATCTTCAATATCACCTCGCTCTCTTAAATATCATGAAGTTTATGGAAATTTATAAACAAATTTTAGAGAGTTGGAAGCATTGTAATGTGTGGGAATTGTGTGTAAACCCATTGGGACACTAAATAGGTCTGCTTGCAGTGGGTAAATGAACACATGATACCAAGGAAACTTCGTCGGGGTACTGAATAGACCTGCTGGTAGCGAAGCAATGTTGGGTTTATAATATCCTCGGGTATGTCTTTTACATTGATGAGGTGTGAGTATGCTTCTATCATAAATGGACGACTCTTGGATGGGATAGAGGTACTAGAGTGGGTTAAATGACATCCTTGTTGAGGCTATGGATGCCTACTAGCAGCAGTGGCCTTGTGAATGGTATCAAATTCATATGTATAAACATCGCTACACCTGTGGTCTAAACAAGACACCAGATTACAATTTCGGATAGAAATGCATCCAATACTATGACTGTGTGATTTTTCTAAGTTATTGTCAAAATGCTTGATCTATCGTTAACTGTGTCTAAAATTTATTCCATCTGTGCCCCTGATATAAATTTTTGGTGATGCAGAGATAACTGCTTCACCCGGCGTGTCGCCATTGTTGGCAGCCAACAATTCTGTCAAATTTTATCATAATAAAAAGTCATCACCAAGGGATAAATTTTTTTGTAGTTGCCCCCTCCTTATATTACAAATGTTTTTTTCTTTTGGTTTTGAGGAGATTCTTTGGCCTAGCTAATTATAAGAGTATTTCGTTTAAATTTATTGTTTGTTTGTTTAATTTCATGACTTCAAGCATGAAAATAAAAACAAAATTTTGTCTTGGGTAATCATTTTGCAGTTTGTGGTTTCTTTGTTTCTTTTGCTAAAGAAATTATACCTCAAGGGGACCTATATGTTTATAAGTCTTAAATTGTGTAAGCTTATTGATTGATCCATTACCATTATACTTGATTGATTCACTATGGGAAATATGACTTGATCATATCTATGGTTAACTATATGTTTTTGATATTTGATATGCCTATTTGCGCAGAACCTTGGATTAAAATTTATATGCTTCTTGCTCTTACCAGTCATATCGTTATCCTATCACCCTGGTATAGGACTGATGTACTCACAATTCCACATCATCCTATTGTCCTTCACAATTAAGATTCTCATTCATTATTCGAATAGGCAACTGATAATGGTTTGGGTTTAATTTTCATTGTTCATAGTGGTTCACAAGCCTACACATCCTCTAGTTCTTTGTCACTCAAAGCTCAAATTACCAAGCATGATAGCCTCCCATGTCCTAGGTATTGGGCCTCTTCCAATTTTACATACCTCTCCCTATTTTTTTTCTATTGGAAAACGAAACCTCCCTCTCGTTTCCTTTACTTTGTCTATTTGATAGCAACCATGGCTCCCGTGGTTCGAATTGAACCTAATGGCTCGCAAGCCCTCTATTGGGGAAAATATATGAATTGATCTTAATCAATCATTTTCAGACTTTACTTGGCTAAAGTAAAGTAGACAGGAATATCACCCTATGTTTATAGCCAACAAAAATAATATCCTAACTCACAAGTATTAATTACAAGTGCTTAGGCTAGTCTTTTACCAACAAAAAAAACTTATTGGAAATTCACTTTTTATGTAATTTTTTGAATATATTAGTTGTTGAAATAAATGTAAGAACATAATTAAAGACACCAAGATGATAATCAAGACAACTGAGACATAAATCAATCCTTTATTTCATTCCAAGTCACCAAAGAGTCATTTTCTTTACAAAATCTCATATAGAAATCTTGGACCAAAGTCAAACTTAGACATCCCCGATGGAACATACAAAAGGACCCCTGACAGAAAACCAGAATAAAACTCTAAAAGCTCGATCATCTTGTCACTGATTGTTGCCCACTCGACTCTACACAATAGCCTTTGTCAGTCATGATAAAATAATTCACAAACAGACAAGTCTACACAAACTATCAAAGATAGATCAACACCTCTAAATAACAAGTGTCTAGATGATTTGATTCAGCCCTAAACATTTTTGTCTACAATAAGAACCTACTATCATAAAAGATAATTAGGCTATGATGAATATATGAATGAATGAAAACTGAATTATCTCAACATAAACTCAAAGAGCAAACCTTAGCATGCTTCTACTTCTATATTTTTCTTGTTCCTCCCTTTACTTCTGCTTTTAACAAATCAGAATTGGTTGAAATAGTTGAACTAACTCATTATTTAAGCTAACGAAAGACTCAACTAAATTTATTTAGCAGGCAAAAGTAATAATCATAATAGGGTCATATATAAATAAATAATAACTAGTAGGTGGGACCCCTTGTGACTCCCTTTAGCTCATAACAATCATAACAATCATAACATAACCATTAGTTAAGAAAAACACACTTCCTTGTGCCTCCCATCAATATATTTTCTTTTGGTAATTTTAGCTCATGAAATTTGAAAATATTTCAAAATAATACTCATATATCCAAAATAAAACATGTGCAAAACCCATGAAGTCCACCGTCATAAAAAAATAATTGTCATAAATTTCAAAAGACATGTTTTCCAGTCTGTGATGCAACCCTTGGTTTCTGTTGTCTCCTCTTGATTTTCCTGAATTAGCATTGGGCTAGGAAGAGTCTTTAGGTTTCATCTCATGATCACATGGGAACAATTGTCTCTCAAATGCATGGTGCAGACACGGATTTGTCAGAGTCATCGGAGGGTGAGGAAGGCACAACATTAGTTTTTCCTTTCTCAAATGCATGGTGGGATTTATTCTTCAATCTCTTACTGGAGTGGGAGGATTGCGCTGGCGAGTGGTTAGGGGCAACTTGGACAATGGGGTTCAAAGGTGGCGGAGCAAGAAAAGTCAAGTTGGGCTAGCCACGGTGTTGGGAGACTGTTGGGTGAACAATATCCTGCCAGCCATCATTTTCAGGGACTTCAGGCTGTAAAGAGACATGTGGAGGCACAGGGATTCCGGGAGCTTGAGCGGCTTGGAAAAGAGGCCTTCCAGGCCTAGGTTGGACTATTCCCTACCCAATCCAATTAAAGAATCCAACATGAAACAATTGGCCAAGCTCCTCTGAATCAACATCAAAATGTATAGAGAACCTGGGTCTTCTTGGGCCTCGGTTCCAGTTACCTCTACCCCTGTTTCCTCGACCATGGCTTCCCCAACTGAAAAATAAATGCATCCTGCATGTGTAATCGATTAGCAAATAGTCTTTAAATATCCATGCATGACAACTCTTAAAAAATACGGAATATATTTGGCTCAGAATGTATCAGGCTCATGCAATCCAATCCATACAAATTGTTCTAATGTTAATCAACGAGCAGGGGGGTGAAACAGTGTTCTGGGAAATGTGAGGGGTTTGCATTGAGCGAAAATATGATACAATGAAAGAGGGGAAGAAATGGTCATTGATCAATGATAAAAACAATCAAATGTAAATCAACCAAATAAAACCTCTCTGCAATCTACCCAAGATATTGCCACTTCATCCACTTAACACATAAATTCTCTTGGCTGTAATCAATATCAGAACAGGGAGTGAACTAGTGAATCTGGGATATGTGAAGGGTTTGTAATTAGTGGAAAGTGAGATAATGAGAGGGGATGATAACGATTATTGTTCATGAAATTAATCAAGTGATCCATAAAATATTCTGCAGTAAGAATAGATGCATCAACCAACAAATTACAATCAGATGATTGAGTAATAATTCCTATGTATTTGACTAGTTCACTATCCATTAATATCCAACACAGTTCCATTTCAAAACAGTAAGTATTTCACACAATTTGTAAGAGGTTATGTTCCCTTTATTCTCACATTCTGCATTTTATAACAGTCAACAACATCACTCAGTCCCAATTTGTAATCATTAATATCCACCACTGTCATACATTTCTTCAATCCACATCTATATTTAAAAGCCATGTTTCCAAAATAATGAAGTCTCTATTTCTGCAATAGAGCCAAGAAAGATTTGTAATGATATTCATTCCCAAATATATGTTGGCATGTTTTCAGACAGGTGTGCTTGTCATTGATGGCAAGATCAGAGTATGCAACGATGGAAAAACAGGGACAATGTAAGCTCAGGAGGATTAGCGTGGATGAGGTTAACTCATTGCCAAAGCTCAAGAGAGATAGCATACCCAGGATCTTAGACAGATCAAAGGTTGAGGCCTTTGAAACTTAGAAATTATTCCAAGTTAGGAGGATGTCTAAGCCCGGGAGGAGAAGCGACAGTGATCAATGGATCCCATTGAGAATTCCCGATGAACATCAGATCTGAGCCCAAGGTCTGACCGACGTTGGATCCAGGAGAACCTGCATGTTCTTTAAAGAGCAAGGTGAAGCGGGGTTACAAAATCCCGAAAACCAGAGGACAATTTCGGATACTGGGAGTTGGAAGAGTCGAGACTTTTCATCATCAGGAGTCCCAGAATCGCGAAATATGAAATGCCAAAATCTCGAAAGCAAGAGGACAGTTTCGGACACTGGGAGTTGGAAGAGTCGAGACTCTTCATCATTAGGATTTGGAAGTGTTGAAACACTTCATCATAGAAATATTGAAACGCGAAATGCGAAATGATGAAATCCCGAAATCAGGAGGATAGTTTCGGATACCAGGAGTTGGAAGTGTCAAAACACTTCATCACAGAAATAATGAATTGTAGAAATCTCGAAACAGACACATCAACGAAGAGCTTCTCAGACCGGGAAATAACTCCATTTCAGAGTTTCGGATACCGGGAGATGGAGGAGTCAAGACCCGAGACTCTTCATCACAGGAGTCCCGAAGTGCTGAAATGCGAAATTGTGAAATGCAGTTTTGAATAAGGCTTGGTCACCACCAGCAGTAACATCGTCGAAGAGCTGTAGAGAAGAGCTTGAAGAGATAAGCTCCTTTTTCATATTTTCGGGGATCAAGAGTTGGAAGAGTCAGAGTGACTCGCAACAAATTCGTGAAACATGAAATTGCGAAATGCAGTATCGAATAAGGTTGTGTTCATAGCCAGTGGTCACATATGTGGAAGATGCAGGAAGGAGCTAGTGAAACCAAGCTCCATTTAGGGGATCACGACTTGGAGTGTCGAGACACTTGATCACACGAATGTCGAACTGCTGAATGTCGAAATGTTGAAATGCCGAAATGTCTATGTAGCTGGTGGTCATTGCCGGTGGTCATGTAAGTGGAAGGAGCTAGCATAGCTAAGCTCCATTTCAAGGTTCACACTGTAATTGCTAGAAGCCACTGATGGTTTCTGATAGAGGAATCGAAGAGACTTCTATGTAATTGCTAGAGGAGCTGAAGAGTCTCACGAAATCTGCCAGTGGAATGAAGACTGGTCATAGAGGCGATTGACAGATGGAAGAGCATTGAAGCCTGTAATTGCAATAGAGAGGTTGAGCTCGACTGTAATAGAGAAGACAAAGAGTCTTGACTGCTGGAGAGGCAAAGGAATCTCGGCATAACACCAAGTGATGATGGATGCATGGGTTTAACTGCCAGAGAAGTTGAAGAGTTGCAATGATGATTAGACAGAGCACTTGACATGGGGAGAGTAGGCAGAAGCATGGTGAGATAGCATGCACAAGATGCACAAAGACTATAGGCATGCAGAACAAAGAAGAGAGGGGTGTTGCTGTTATTGAGAGGATTCATGGGTGAAGAAGGAGGAGGGTGCAACAACTGAAATACAGAGAATAGGAATGGTGCATTGAATGCAGATGGCACACAGAGCATAAAAGGCAGGTAGAAGCACATAAAGAACAAGGATGTGTGCAGCAAGACAGTGAGATAGTAAAGGAAGGCTGAGGTGATCTTGTAGAGAAAAACAGAAGATCAAAAAACTCAAGAAGATGCAGACAAAGAGACACTGATACAGGAGAGCAGAGAAGCATAGAAGAATAGTGATAAGCCTGGTAAGCCAATGATAAATATTGTATCACTGTGATAAATTTATATATATAGAAAATTTTATATTTTAGGGAGGTTGGGAGGTGCTAGGGAGGATTGTTGTCCTCAGAGGTTCAAGTGGGTGCTTGAACACAGGGAGTTGTAGCTTCCATATGGTTGCAGCAAAAAAAACCAGGGTGGTGCAAGGGAGAACTATAGTTCTCTGTTTTACAGGTTGGTGCCTGTGTGAGTGGAAGTTGGTGCTTCCATCCAGTTGGTGTTGGAACACTTAGGGAGTTGCTGCTTCCTTCTAGTGGGTTCTAGAGAATCCAGGGAGTTGGTGCTTCCTTCTAGTGGGTGCTAGAGAAACACAAGGAGTTGGTGCTTCCTTCTAGTTGATGCTAGAGAAATTAGAGAGTTGGTGCTCTCAGCAAGTAGCAGCTTGAAAAACAGAGGTTGTAGCCTCATTATGAGTTGGTGCTCATAAGTATGATAATGTACAGAATGTAAAGAATACTTATCATATAAAGAAGAAGAGGTTTCTACCCTTTATGGGTTCCTCAAGAAATATCTGTCTCTGTGTATCCCTTATGTGTGAATGATGTTGAATGTTCTATTGCTTACTTCCCTGCATTATTGTGATTGTCATTGAGTTCTCTGCAAAGAATTTAAAATAAGCATAATTTTTTAAGCACGATAACAGCTGATTCACCCCCCCCCCTTTTAGTTGTCCAACAATTGGTATCAGATCCGGCCCATTTTATCTAAGGGTATATCCTAGAGCTTAAACATGTCAAGACATGAAGGAAATTCAACCAATAAGGCCCCTCTGTTCAATGGAACAAACTTCGCCTTCTGGAAAGTTAGAATGAGAACTTACATAATGGCTTTAGGTGCAGATGTCTGGGATGTGGTAGATACTGGTTATGTAAATCCATTTGTACTAGCTAATAAGGATGACAAGCTATAATTTAGCTTCATCACTAAGGGTATGAATGTTATCTTGAGTGGGCTTGCAGAAGCAAAATTTGTAGAATTTATGCACCTGGGAACTGCCAAAGAAATGTGGGACAAACTCATTATCAGTTATGAAGGTAATGAGAAGGTAAAGGACGCAAAGCTTCAAATATACAGAGTACAGTTTGAACAGTTGAAGATGAAAGAAGATGAAACTATTGGAAAATACTTTCTGAGAGTTGAAGAACTGGTAAATGCAATGAAAGCACTTGGTGAAAAAATTGAGGAACCTTCTTTAATTCACAAAATTTTGAGATCTCTACTAGATAGGTTCAACCCGAAGGTTTCTGCTATGGAAGAACTTAATGATCTAAAAACCTTGGAGTTTCATCAACTTCTAGGAACATTGACTGCATATGAAATGAGAATAGTTAAAGATAAACCCACCTCCAAAGAAGCATCATTTAAAGAAGACAAGAATGAGGATTCTGAGCCTGATGAAATTGAAGCAAAATTTGTGAAGAGACTGAAGAAGGGATCAGGAAAATACAAAGGTAAATTGCCTTTCAAATGTTTCAACTATGGTAAGATAGGTCATTTTGCAAATAAATGTCCTCGCAAAGGAAAGGATCAAACATGTGAAGATGAGGAGAAGCACAAACACATAAATTTCTTTAAAGAGAATAATTTTAAGAAGAAAAGTCTTTGTGTAAACAATGATGATGATCCTTCATATGATGAAGACAATGAATCCTCTATTGAAGATAAACTAAATGACTTCATACTTATGGAAAAAGAGGATTATGATAATAAAAGCACAGGAAGTGAGGCTAATGAAGAAGAAGTTGTGGTTGATATGGAAGGAGAACAAATCAGTGCATTGGAAGATATTGACAGACTCAAAATTAAGAACAGAAAGCAAAAACAATTGCTGATACAGTTCGTGAAAGACATTAAACAACTTGATGAAGACTTTGCCCTGCTAAAAGTAGAATTAGAGGAGGCAAAGAAAATCGAGGACATTCTGAAACAATAGTTATCAAAAAGGAAGGCAAGATGTAAATCTCTGGAAGAAGAAGTAGTGAAAACTAGGAAAGAGTTGGAGAAGTTTCAAGCCTTGTATCATCAGAATCTATCAAGTATCAAAGTCTCAAAAGGATTAGCCACCATTCTGAATCAGTAAAGGAATCCAAAGCTGAAAACTGGTTTGGGTTATGAAGAGGGATCAAGTAGTGTCCAGCCAAGAAACAAAGAATCCATCAAGTTTGTCAAATCTACAACCAATGAAAACAACAAACCTGCAAAAACAAAGGAAGACAATCATCTGCCCAAGAGGATTAAAGAAAAAGGTGCCTGGACTGAATCTGTAGAACAAAGAAATAATGAACTCCCTACTCAAGGAAATCATCAGCATGGAAGAAATCGACATGTTCAAAG